>JAODPA010073159.1:0-64704 GCA_025585075.1 Nepenthes mirabilis
TGACTGATATTTGGAGGCTCTGGCTAAATTTACTGTACTGCTTAAACACTGGTTGATGCTACCGCTTTTAGTAGCTTGGTTTGTTTTGGGATGCATTTGGGCTGTTGGAAGCATGCTCTTGTAAAATGACTCGTTCTTTTTCTTTTTTTTTGGTTTGATTGCTCCTCCTAGGGTTTTTTTTGTAGTTTTATCTGATGTATTTGTCGCTCGGGGTATGCCCTAGCGTATTTTGTTCTAACTCCAAGTCAAAAAACTTGGAGTTATAACATCGTGCTTTGTAACTTTTTCTCCCATAAATCCAAAATACACACTTACTTACCAAAAAAAAAAAATGAAGCTGGATGTTGTCACTCAGATGATGAAGCACCACCTGATGCTGCTCAGCGTCTGTTTAGAGAGATTGATCCATCGTTTAAGTCACACTCTGATGCCAATGGACGAGATACTACATCGGCCGAGGAGAGCTGGTGTGCTTCTGGATGAGGTATAACTCTGTCCGAGGTAATGAAGAAAGTCTGAGGTCTGCCTGTATAGCTGAATTGGCGGCTAGTTTTACTTGGATGGTTTTGTAGCTCTTCAGATTTGGGTGCTGTAGTCGGGTCTCGTGGTTGGTTCCTGGATGAGTTGCCTACTCACAAGTCTCCTTCTTTTGGGGTAGAATTAGCCCCTGCTCTCCTGCCCTCGACCGAGGTCAGAAGGCTGAGTCCGAGACCCTTGTGCACGATCGCTACTGCCTATGCCGTGGTGGTGGTTTTGGCCGAGGACCTTGCTGCTGGCATATGTAGTTTTCTACTGCTGGTTGGTTCTAATTATTGGAACGGTGGGAAGTTAGCATGCTCTAGGTTTGTTATTGAACAAGTATGTTGCTGCTGTTTTCTTGTTTGTATATTTTTTTTGGGCTGGGTTTGGCCGGTTTAGATGTTGTTCATCTTGATGATTTTTGTGTTCCTTTATCCATGAATTGGTTCATGGTGGTGCTCAAGGAATGCCTTAACTTGTTGTTCTACCTCTAAGTCGGCAAAACACTTGGAGTTAGAACAATATTTCGTACTTTTACTTTATGTTAATTTCATTTTACTTACTTACCAAAAAAGAAAGAAAGAGTTTGAGTGCAAAGGTGGATTTGTATAATGGTGAATCGTAATTGGACGATTTGAAACTAAATGATTGATAAGAGTGTGCAGCAAAAATGTGGAGAACCTGCACATATTAAGGTTTAAGCTAATATTCAGATAAGATATTCGATTCCAAGGATTAAATATGAAATGAAATGAGGCTTTTTGCTTGATTAAGGTTCGGAATTAAGGATAGAAAAGTGGTTAACGAAATAGATTTGTCTTTGGACATAATGAATTTGGGTCTAGAAAGGATGCGTCAAATAATGATGATCAAGGCAATTCCGATGTTTAAGGTTCTCTAGGATAACCACTTGAATTTGAAAATGCAATTGGAGACATTAAAAATGTTCTTTGATTATGAAAAATTTAAGGATCGTTAAATTTTGAGGACGAAATTTCTATAAGTGGAAGAGAGTGTGATGACCCGAGTTCTGTAATATGATAATTAGGGTGAGACTGAGTTAATAATGATCAAGGACTAAGTTTAGAATGTGGGAAATTGAGTTTGAAAGTAGAAAGAGGAAGTTAGGCCCTATAAAGGTATCGGTTTCCAAAATATAGTTAATATGTATGGTGAGGTTTCAAAATATCAAAATATGGTAATTGGAAGGTAATTAAGTCGAGATAGGTTAATTGTGGTCAAAAGGTATGTGAGGAATCGAATTAGAAAGCCCAAATTTTGGAATTGGTAAATCAGGAACAGAAGTTGTAAACTGAGAAACGTTGATTCATAAATAAGATTCTAGGATTTAAATTATGATAATCATGGCCTATTAAGGTTATATAATCAAAATTAGAGTCTAAGGATGTGAGTAATTGGATTAGAAGGGTCGAAATGGGTCCCGGAAGGCGAAAATGCAATGTTTCCGTGCTATAGGCTTGATGCGTGCTTGACGTGCGCCCAAACTGCGCTCGCGTGGTGCTCGAGCGCCGGTGAGGTGCAATTTTGCTCAAGGAGCCACTCGAAGCTTGCCCTAGGCAAGGCGGGAGCGAGGATGGGTACAAAGAGTGCGCTCGAGGACCATTTGAATGCTATCTGGGGCGTAAATCTGTGAACGTAGCCGACTGAAGCGCGCTCAATGAGCGCCAGAGGCTGTGCCATAGCCGTAAGGGAGCACTCGAAGTGCGCTCGAGCAGTGCTCGAGCGCCTCGACTGGTATATAAACGCGTACGCTTTTTTCCCTCATCATTTGGCTGATCCAACGAGGAGCAGAAGGAGAAAAGAGGGAAAAGAGAAGGAGAGGGAAGAATCCACACATTCCACTCTAATCTGGGCAAAAATAATAGTAGATCGGGCTCAGGCAAGTATACCTTGGACGTTATTTTCTGTTTATACAACTTTTCTGTATCTCAAAAATGGTATTTATGCCCTAAAAGCATGTTTCCCCATGTTCTGTATAAATAAAGCCTGTTTCTGCAAATTATTCAGACAGATTTCATGTTTATATATATATACTACAATATCTGACTTCGATTTCATGAAAATGCATGTATTTGGTGTTCGTTTATCGTCCGAAAATTTTGGCGAAACCTTAAGCACGAAATTGAAGGGATTTAACTGTTTTTGTCCAAAATCTCTGTTATATAAAAGTTAATCTGTACTGAGATAAAACTCATGATATAGTTTGTATCTAAAAATTTTCCACGAACTTGTACTAATAAATCAATGTGGACTTCTGAAGCGAAACTGAAGGGTTAACTGAAACATTTCTGACTGATTTCTAAGAACTATACTGTTATGAGTTAAGGAAAATATTTCTGGCACTGTTAATCAGGACTCAGGACTGATATACAATCAGTTTAGGTTCTCCGACGTGTCTTAGAACTTTATGGTAGTAATCAAAGATAACTCTGTCCTTGGAGTTATGCGTGGTCCGCCCTTCCTCAGGGCGTTAACCTAGAGGGTAGTTACTATTTTTGGCTGGCAACCCCCTATTCTGGATCCCATGAGGGGGGTTAGATTTCGTGGGAAGGGATCTCCTATTCCTATTATTAGCCTTTGATTGTATGAAGTGAACACAATCTATCCTCAATTATTCGCCCCCTTTGCTAGTAGGGTCTACTGGTCGGGTCCATACTAATAGAAAAGAGGATTTCTTTATTATTTATAGATTTAGTACCGATTTTTGATTCTGAATTATGTTTACTAATTATGGTTTCCGAAGCTTAATTTCATTGTATTAAGCTTTCTCTACTTTCATGTACTTTCTGCTACCGTCATGAAGGAATATTTTCATGTTAACTGTTCACCTGTACTTATGTTCTGCACAGAAGCATGTTTTACTAACGTTTGATTTTCGTAGCTTGATTTTAATACGAAATTATACTTTTTCTATTTCTTTGCACTGTCCTGACCCCGAATGCTTTCATACTTTAATATGACCACATAACTGTTCTGCATAATAGAATTTTACCACATGCCTGTATTGTGATATCCCGATCCAGAGATGTGATAATTATGGAATGATCATGTAGAAAATCCTATTTGGGTTTAAATATAGTGAAAATTTTGGTACCGAAGCAAAAATAAGCAAAATAACCAGAAAGGAAAGCAAAATGGGATCCGCTCGAGTGCCGATGAGGTGGAATTCTATGAATCCATTGCCTGAATTCTATTTAAGCAGAGGCGGGGGTGGCACCAGGGTACTAACAGGGCGCTCGATAGGCGGTCGTGTGCCCCATTGAGTGCCATTCTGCGAGAGGGGCACTCAATCAACGCTCAAGCTCCCCGACGGGTATAAAAGGGGCCCAACGTGATTTCTTCGGCATTCGACCGATGGAAGGCTAGAGACCACCTCGGTACGGTCAGTACTTACATCTTTCAGCGAGCTTGGAGGGTGCTAGTTATCGAGCCATAAGAATGTTTCGGAGCCATCGCCAATAGAGTAGGTGGTATGGGTGCACATAAAAGACCGTAGCTTCATAAGTTTCCTCCAACACCATGGGGTTGAAACAAGGACTTTAAGGGTCCAGATACAACGACCCTTGATCCTATTTTGGTGGATCCAAGAAGACTAAGCCGATGCCGGATCTTTAGTGATAAGACGCCAAAGCAGTTTACATATCAATGCTTTGTTTTGGACCTGCGGGTTTTTTAATCCCAAGCCACCTTCACTCTTCGGGTAGCAGATATCATTCCATGCCACCATTGCATTCACCTTTCCGTCAAGGGTTCCATTCCAAAGAAAACAACGAAGATGACATTCAATCATTTTGAGGATAGATTTAGGCAGGATGAACAAGGAGACCCAGTAGAGGAGGATGGATCAGAGGATAGAGGTGACAAATTGGAGCCGTCCTCCAAACAAGAGCCAGCGGCTCTTCCACGACGTGATTTGACGGGTGATTTTCCCAGTGAGTGATTGGCAATTCGAGACAGAGAGTCTAGATGTGATCATTGGGACACCCAAGTTTTTCATCGGTAATTTTCCTTCTCTAAAGCCCATAATGCCGGTTATATCTTGGTGGTGGGTAGCGTCTTTTGAACAAATGAAAACTTCACTTTTATCTTTATTCACAGAAAGATCGGAGACAAAATAGAATTCGTCAAGGCATTCCTTAAGGATCAGGATAGCACTGACATTAGCCCAAGAGAAAAGAAGTCATCAGCAAAAGCACGCATGATAGTTCTGGTTTCCTCGCATTTCAAATGAAAGTTAAACTTTTTTTCCTTCCTGGCTTTTACCTCAATAATCCTATTTATAACTTCCATAGGAAGCATGAATAAGTAAGGAGATATGGGGTCACCTTGCCTAAGGCCATTACCTCATTTTAAGAATCTCGTCGCTTCCCCATTAATATTAATGGAGTAGAAGGAGGTGGTGATACATTGACGGATCCACTCAATCAATTGAGGAGGAAAAGCCACAAGGGTCAAAATATTGATGATGAAGTCCCATTGGACGGAATTATTTGCTTTCGTAAGATCTATCTTCATAGCACATCTGGGGGGGCCTTTGTCAAGGTGATATTTATGCAGAAGCTCCTAGGCCAAGAGAATATTGTCGCTAATCTGCTGCCCAGCAATAAAAGCTGTTTGGCACTTGTCAACAAGACAAGGTAAGGTCAACTTAAGCCTATTTGCGAGGATCTTCGAAATCACTTTATAGATAACATTACAGCAGGAAATGGGCCGATAGTCAGATACGTGGCGGGGGGATTGACCCTTGGCAATAAGGTTAATCATGGTAGTGTTCAATTGTTTGAGAAGCTTTCCATGATGGAAGAAATCATGAACAGCTTCACAAACAGACTGACTAACAGTCTCCCAGGATTCCTTGAAAAACTTGGAAGAAAACTCATCAGGCCCCGGGGCCCTATAATCACCAATGGAGAAAATAGCCTTTTGGATCTCCGCGTCGCGGACAGGGGCAATAAGAGGACCAATCAAGAAGTCCAGGACAATACGGAGGATGAAAGGGGGAAGTCGATTAGCTTCCACCAAGCCATAGGAGTGTCCAGTGCCTAGAACCCATTGGAAATCATCTACAATTAGTTTTTGAACGCTTACGACGCCAACAAATGTGGTCCCATTCTCATCGAGCAGGGAGATAATCCTATTTCTGTTATTGTTACCATTAACAGCTTTGAAGAAAAATTTTGTGCATTGGTCCCCTTCTTTAAGCCATTTAATTTTGGCTTTTTGTTGGATGAGGTCAATCTCCTTTGCCATGGAAGAGGAGTAGGCGGCCCGGCGTGTACGTTCCTCAAGGCAGTTTCCTGTGGTGGAAGGGAGCCTAGCTTGGATATCCTTAAGGGCTTGACGGGTACGCGTTACTTCCTCATGGGCATCACCTTCGTGAGCATTGAGAAGTTCGAGGGCATTCTTAACCATTTTCAATTTTGAGATCAAGCGGAACATGGGGGTACCGGTGGTCTCTTCATTCCAAGCCTCACGCACCACCTGGTGGAATATAGGAGATTTAGTAAGGAAATTATTGAAGCGGAACAGCCCCTTCTTTCTTAACGACAAATCGGCAGAAAGTAATATGCATGGGGAATGGTCCGAAAGCCTGGCGGGGGGAAAAAGGGCTTTGGCCCGCTTGAAGTGATCAAACCACTACCCGTTGGCAATAATTCTGTCTAACTTCTTGAATATTTGAATAGAAGGGTCCCTGCCATCTTGCCAAGTGTAGTGCATACCTTCATGGCAGACGTCTTCAAGGTCACAGTCCCTGAGATATTTGTCAAGTTCCAAAGAACTTGTGGAGTGCCAGGTATCGCCGAGAGCCTCCGACTAGGATCTGATAGTATTAAAGTCGCCTAGCGCTGCCCAAGGGAGGTCACTGGAGAGGCTGGTGAATTTTTGATGGCTTTCCCAAAGGGTACGGCACATGGCTTCTGAGTTAGCACCGTAGATGAGGGACAAAAGACATCGAAAATTATTTTCAAGTACCAGGGCATCGGTGTGGATAACCTGGTCCTCCTTAGAGAGAATTTTCACCGCCACCCTGAAAGGGTCCCAGCCCACCCAAATTCTCCCGTCGGAAGAGTCTGAGTATATCATGGACCACTCCTAGTGGGACCTAATCCTAGCAGAGGCCAGTAAACCTCGGATCTTGCAAAACACTGGGGCGAGACAGCATGGGCAACTAGCATGCTGTGCTAGAAATGATGATTAGAAGGAGGGGACCACTTTTGCTTAGGCCATTTCGATTTTTTGAAGATAGATTTCAGCCTAAATCCTTGAGCGGACGTGTCCCGGCCACTGACTAGAGAAGGGACAGCGGCGTCAGCGACTTCAGCTCCAAAAGTGGCATCCTTCTTACTCAACTCAGTAATGTTCCTTCTTAGTTGCTCAGAGTTGATGCACTATCTTGGAACCCCTCTTTGAGGGTGAGAAGGGGAATCATGGACCGAGGAGCTTATGGGTGAACCTACACCCATTTCAGGACAATTTGAAATCCCAAGAGCCTCCAACCGGTTTGCATCTGTTATAGGTTTATGGGGTATAGGGGCAGCACCTTCACCAAGGGATCCAGCACCAGCTGTTGAAATTCCACCCCTCAATACCTCAACATATGAATCCTGGTGCCATTTTATGTGTTGATCACCATACGAATGCACAGTAGCCACTGACTTGGTTTGGTCTTCTAGAGTGCCACTGTCAGTGGGCATCCCTAGAGCAGAGCCAAGATCATGCCAACGGTAGCATTGGTTCACATTCATAGCCACACTGATGTTATCTGGTGGACAGAAGCTGGACGTATGAGTCCTAGACATTATCAGGTTTTGAATAGCCTAATATCCAGGAGAATTTGGCTAATTATACACTATCAAATCAGAAGCGTGTCCTGGACAATCAGCGTGCAAAGGAAAGGAGTTCAGAAGCTCATCAGCCTCAATTTTGTTCTGAACCGCCTGATCACCAAATGCTGCATTGTGTTGCTCATGATCAACAACCAACCTGAGAGCATCCAGACCAAGAGAATCAGCAGTAAAAGAAGAGCAAGAGGCAGGAGCCTTCTCCAGACCTGCCGCAACCAACTGCTCAACAGCTAGTGGGCACTGAACTCCCAGGTCCTTAACTGATTCAGTATCACAATCAGCAAGAAGGGGGCAAAGGGGTTGGCAGAGCATTCAGCTTCAACTTCTACTTTCTGCAGGCCAACCGTAGATCCATTATGTAGAGATCGATTCAAATGCACAGCCCGTTTCTTAATAGCCTTACTAGCAGAAGAAACATTCCTCTTAGAGTTGCGTTTGGACTCCTCATGTCCAATGAGTAGGCATTGGCCACATCTAGTTGGCTTCCAAGAGTATTTAACATTTACCACAGATTCAGAGGCTGAATTAGAGGAAGGATCGGAGCCCGACTTTAGGACAATTCTTGTGCGAAAGGAAGCATCTACATCAATCTCGACACAAATCCGGGCAACATCAATTTTCTCCATTTTAGCAGTTCTAGGGCAAAGATGAATTGGTTTCCTGATCGCACTGGCAACCCATCCAAGCCCCATAGGAGACCAAAAATCAACCGGGACATTGTAGAGATTTTTCCGAATAGGGAACGATTTGTGAATTTCCTTGCACAGCTGCATTCCGGGAAGCAGTTGTTTAAGGAAGATGGTTTCCCAGCAAGCATCCATGGACCAGCGAGTAAGCACTGCTCCATATTCTTCAATGAAGAGAAATGAAAAAAGAAAAAACCCGCATCGTTGCTTGCAATGTGCTCAAGACCAAATCGCGTCTAGAGGATATGGGCAATGGCACTTATAGCCAGGATATGTGAAGGGGCATCGATAAAATAACCAACTAAGGTGGAACCCCATAAACGCCGACCTTGGTCAATCACCTCCGGTGGAGGAGATATGGTAGCTGTGTTCCCTTCTACTGCAAGAGGGGGGAAGAATTTCAAGCCACAACTCCCTTCTAAAGCCTTCCTATGGACAACATCAGCCCAGGAAGGGGGGTTGTGAGTTCAACCCAAGAGAGACGAAGGAACAGAAGATCGAGGAGGAGAAGATGGAAGGTTGAAACCTAAATGATTACCTGCGGGTGCTTCATCAGAAGCTTTATGGGACCGTGATGAAGCATTGCCCTCAGTCGAAGGGGAGGAAGAAAGCTTGAGCACGTTTGGGCAACGAGAATCAGATGGAGAGGGCAAGTAGCCAAGAAAATCGGAGATCGCAGAAGCCCCCAGCGAAGAAGGAGGAACGGGCTTAATAGGTGGATTGGTAACCTGGGGAGGACCAGGAGGTGCCCCCAAGAGGCCGGCCATAGCCGGCACCGGCGAGGGGACCGGCAAGCAATGACCAGAGAGCCGTCTGCGCAAATTTAAATTTCTAGAGAGAAGGCAAAGTTTCTCTCTCTAGATTCGAATCACGTGATTTATCGCTTACTCAACCAAACACAGTATAATCAAGAACATGCATATTTTATATATAGAGAGGACATGCATATGAAAATACATATATATCTTCAGTAATATTTTTATGATGCATTTAACGTTTTTTTTCTTGTACATTTTCTTTTTACTTGTCAGCACTTTTTACCTTGTATAACTTTAGGAACCAGGACTAGTAGGTCTTACAAGCTAATGGAGTAGTCGACCGATGTTTGGATTGTGTTCAATCCACACAATCTAAGACTCTAACTTATTTATATCTCGAAAATAGGATAGATTGTATTCTCCACACAACCAAGGCCTTAATTTCCTTATTTACATCCTAAAGACATGATAGATTGTGTTCTCTCTACGCAACCAAGGCCTTAACTCCTTTATTTACATCCCAAAGACAGAATGGATTATATTTGCTCCACACAACCAAGGCCTTAACTTCCTTATTTACTTCCCGAAGATAGTATAGTACATGCCTATTATATCTTGGTAGATGGGGCCATAAATCGCATAATGGTACTTACTTATCAAACAATGATCTTCCACTATAATATTTTAAGATATGCTACAAAATGCTATCCATTGAAATAAATCTTTGATTAAGTTTCTTTACTTCTAAAAATTTTATTAGTTGAAGCCCTTATACTTGATCTCTCTTCTTCTCGATTTTCTCATTTCAGATAATATGCTTATTTCTATGGTATCATATTAGCTTCCACTCATATATAAAAATTAGCATATACATGTACGAAATATACATCGATACATATCATGAAAAATAAATAATTATAATTTTTATACATGCTGGCATAACATATCGTTTGATTTCCAATTCAACAATGTGTTCACTAATCGTTTCATCAGCCGGTTGGAATAATTCATAAATTCTTGCTGATTTTTGTATTCGATTCTTCATCCTAACTGATTCACTATCATATACAAAATTTATAACTAGTTGATAATTTTGTAAGGCCCCCGGAATCATTTTAAATTAATTCATTTATCCATCGATTCAATTACAAATCTAAATCCCAGCCGGTCTATTAGAAATTGATTTATTTCTAATTCTTAGTAACCAGTTCTTATGATGGCCAATCGATTCACATGATGTATAGCTAGTTCACTAATTTAACATATCATGTATGGCTAGTTCATCAATAATTTCCTAGCCGGTTCACACTAAATTAGCAAAATAGGCAATTAGGACTAAATCGGCGAGTTCAATTGCAAGCTTCGGTTTTGGGGCCTGTTCAGTGATCAAATCAAGGTATTTTTGGAAACTAGTTCACATGATGATAGTTTATCCTTAGTACTAGATGACTTGACCGGGTTGACTGCTGGTTCAACTGGATTTACAGCCAGTTCAGTCCATTTTTGTGAATTGCCAGCTTTAGCATCGGCATGAATGTAGGGGTCGGTTCTGTTGTCATTTTGGGGTCCTATTCGGTAGTTAATTCATGTCAAATTTCACAGGTTGATACTTTAACATTATCTTAACAAACTTAAGCTACTTTAGCTGCCGATTCAGTCTATCTGGGTCCTAGTTCAATCCATTATCATAGGTTGCAATTTTAGATATCACCGAGACTGCTAAGATTAGTTCAGTTGCTGATGCGAGACCTAGTTTTAGTGGCCAATTTAGCCCAATTTCATGAGCCATGTTGTCACAACATTAATAAGAGATTTATCTTGTTGGTCACCAAAATTGAGCTAGTTTGGAAATCAATAGGTTGCCAGCTCAACCAGATGATGATAGCTGATTCAACTACTAACTCTGGTTTTAGGATTTCAGCCGGGTATGTTGCTAAACTTAATCCGTGTTCAGTGGCCGGTTTATCATATAAAATTCTTTCTCTTATATTTCTAGAATAAGCACATGATATTGGATCGGTTCGTATGAATTTTTAAATATTTTATTTGCCCGGTTCAACATTATATGCTAATTTCGGCATTAAAATCTACTTCATGACGCATTCTAGCCAGTTCAGTAATATTCAATTTTGCAGAGGCTGAACCAGTTAGATTTTCAAGAGGAATTTTAATACAATATTCATGACATCTTATCTGGTCCATTAAAGATTTTGTACTAAAATAGAGCTTGAACAGATTAAAATCTTAAAGAAAATCAGTACCAACAACAAGTTTCTAATTTTCTCGGTTCAAACTGTTAGCCAACTTTAAATTCATTGAACCGGTCTAATTTATGAAGGATTATTCTAGGACAAAATTCTGGTGAATTAGCCAACATAATGAAGTTTCTATATTAAAATTTTTATGAGATAAATTGGCCATTAATAGTTTGAAAGATTAAGCAAACAGTAAGTTGTAGAAACTGAGTTCATGGAGCATAATTCTGATTTTTTTTAATAAGTAATTAAAATTGAATTAAAATAAAAGAAAGTATAAAAAATTATATTCTAAATCTAAGTGTTTTACTGACTTAAAGAGATAACGTAAATGCTAGGGCATTCCCCAAGTACCACCGTGAAACATATCATGAGATCAAAAAATTACAATGCCCTCCTTCTCTTCTCTCGTGCTGATGTCAATGCTATCCGAATCCTTAAGGAATGCCTCGAAGAATTTTGGATGCTATCTGGCCTCTCTGCAAACACGAATAAGAGTGAAGTGTTCATTTGCTCAAAAGATAATGCCCTCCACCGGGACATTGCTGGTATTATGGGATTCAGAGTGGGCAAACTTCCCATTAGATACTTAGGAGTTCCACTGATCACCACCAGACTCTCCATTTCCGACTGCAATTCTCTCACTGATGGAATTACCCGTCAGATCGCGTCCTGGAAGAATAGGTGGCTTTCATTTGGCGAGCGTTTGCAACTTGTCTTCTCTATCATTTCATCCATCCACCACTATTGGGCCTCGATTTTCATTCGGCCCCAGGCTGTTCTCAAAGCGATCGATTGCCACATTTGGCGCTTTCTTTGGAATGGCTCTACTGAAAGAAAGATAAATGCAAAGGTTGCGTGGGATGACATATGCTACCCGAAAAGCGAAGGTGGGCTAGGCCTTAAAAACATACAGGCTCAGAATAAAGCTCTCATTTGCAAGCTGTTATGGCATGTCATCTCCAAGGATTCTGAGTCGACTTAGTCTTCCTGGATCCACAAAAACAGAATTAGGGATCGTTGTATTTGGACGTTAAAAGTCCTAGACTCAGCCCCCTGGAGCTGGAGGAAGATTATGAAGCTTCGCCCCTTTATGCGCATTCACTCCACCAAGTCCATTGGTGATGGCTTTGACACATTCCTCTTGGATGATAACTGGCATCCACTGGACCCGCTGAGCGAAGTACTGATCATACTCATCTGGTCTCGGGTTTTCCCTGGGACATAAAGGTCACAGCCATTATTAGGGATGACCATTGGTTTTGGCCTAATTCTTATGATTTGGAAGTTTCTTGTCTTGCGGAGAACATGCCTCCCTATCTTCCTAACACCAATCTAAAAGATTCTATGCGATGGGATGGCAACATGGATGAAAATTTCTCGACTCGGTCCACCTATAGTCTCATCCATCCACCCCAATCGAAACTGAGCTAGGCCACCTTAGTGTGGGTTCCTTCCCATGTCCCTGCCCATGCCTTTACCCTATGGCTGGCCATTAGAGGCAGACTTAGTACCCTTGATCACCTCCATGGTATTCCCAACCCTTGATAAAAAACGAGCGGGGCTCCACTGGCCTTGCCCTGAGTGATCCAGGAATATCTATTGGGCCGCTCAAAGATGGAAAGGGAAAAGTTTCTTGGCCCTGTCCAAACGTCTCTCTCTAGCAGCTACGATCTACTTCATTTGGAGGGAACGCAGTAACTGTATTTTTCAAAAATCCCCCCTCTAGACACTTCCCATACCTTTTCCCTGATATTTAATATCGTTCAGAATAAATTGAAAACCTCCATGGGAGCTGACAGGGGTGTACCTCGGTCGCACCTGATTCGATGGAACTTATAAAAAAAATCCATTTAATTCTTTATGGAGCTCGGATCCAAAAAAAAAATGGAGGCAAAACCTCTCCCTTTATTTCCTTTTGGTGATGGTCTCCCTCTCGACTAACAGCCAGCGCGGCTTGTACCATCTCTTTTTGCAAACCTCTTTTCTTTGCTTTTAAGCTGTGACGGACCGGCCATATTCCACCATATAAGGCTGTCGTCAAGCCTATCATTTACATCATATATAGAATAATTACCAACCAGGTGGACATGAAAATTTTTCTTTTCTTTTATATACACCATTCACTTCATACACAGGATCACTTAATGCCAAACTCCTTGAGTTGGCCATCACAGTGTTAAGTCTCACACCTGGCCGGCCAACACTCAGGTTGGTCAACTACAAAAACCTAGACATGACATGAGATGCTACTAGAAATGTCGACTTCATTCATCCATATTATAATTACGAAAATATGCTAATATCCATAAATTCTTTTACTGCGGAACTGTTTTACAAATCCTTCTCAAAGCATTAAAAGAAATACATCAATTCTTTCACTGATCAGCTCCGGCCAGCTATGCCGTCAAGTTACTTCATATGACTCTACTCAATTTCGTCATCCATAAGCTTATCATCATTTGAAAAATAGCAAGAGTGAGTTACAAAGCCTAGCAAGGTACCCACATGTAGAAAACATTAACATACATATAAACGGATCAAAATAAGGGTTCATAACATAGCTTAGCATATAAAAATCATCATATCATTTCTTCTTAAGTTCGAAATTCCTTGTTCTTATTCTTATTATCTTGTGTTCAGAAAATCCATAAAAGCCAAACAAAATGCTTATCATCTTTAGGGACCGGATGGGAGCGGACAACATCGAGGAAGGGTTGTGTGCTACCCCACAACCTAGAGCCGCATCCTCTCATTATGCTTTCCGAGGTGAGAGGTAATGCCTTTTACCTGGCATACGGGGCCATAGTACGAAAGCCTTATGCCACCAAAAATTCCCCCGTGGCCTAGGGGCAGTCCTCGAGTGTCACTCCAATATCCTTCATCCATCTTTAACAGCAAGTTTAATGAAAACTCGGTTCTTAGTTCATATAAAAAATGGCCATCCATCATAGTTCAAAAGTCGGAAGTCATAGAGTTCCACTTGCTGTCCGGATTACATACATTTTTCCTTGTTTATATAGCCTTTGTTCTTAACTTCAAACAATTGAAGTCCGTAAAACCTTTCCTTTAACATATTAAAACCGAAGGTCTTTTATCAAATTATCAGAGGTTTCATTTATCAAAGCCGGAGATCGCTTATCAAGGCCAAAGATCTTCTTAGCAACAGCCGGAGGTCTTTTTAACAAAAGACAGAGGTCTTTTCTACAAAAGTCGAAGTTCTTTTTATCAAAAGCCGGTGTTCTTTTAAGAAATGCCGGAGGTCTTTTCAACAAAAGCCGAAGTTCTTTTTATCAAAATTCGGAGTTCTTTTTAACAAAGTCGGAGGTCTTTTTACACATGCAATAACCGAACAACTTAAAACATGGCCAGATTTCATGCATTTAAGTAAAACGTCCAAACGTCATGAAATAACCAATACTTTTTCATATACAAATAACTAGTCATCATCTAAATCATGCAATAATCAAACTTCATGCGTTCGAACATCACGAAATAACTGAACATCGCTAGTGAGATAAACAGGCGTGATATACATGAGCTTAAAACGGTGAGTATACTTGCATTCATTCATGAACTTAGAATAGGGTATACTTGCATTAAACATATGATCAACAAAAAGGTGAGTACTCTTGCCTGAATTCCTTTACTTCGCCCTGAAATTCTAGACTTCCTTTACTTAGAAAACGCCGTCGAGAACCTCTTTCCAACCTCTTTCCTTACGCTCTCTAGTTCTTATTTATAGGCCCTTGGGTCTGATGGTGGTAGGCAGGGCAGGTCAACCACTCGCGGGTGGTTGGGAGTAGGTTATCTACTTAGGCATGGCTATTCTGACTCTACTTTTCGTAAGGGTTTCCTTATTATTTTTTGACAACTGGCCTTGGCCGGATTTAGGTTTCTCCTTACACATTCCAGTCAACTGGTATTGACAGGATTTTTCTTACCTTTAACATTTTCGGTTTACTTTCCTCTTTCCTTTCCTTCCGGTCAATGCTAGTTGACTAGATAAGCCTTCTTTACGTTTCTCAGTCAACAGACGTTGATTGGATTACGTCTTTCTTCACGCTTTCCGGTCAACACTTGTTGACCAGATTACTATTCTTATCACATTTTTTGGTGAACTGGCATTGACCGGATAGCCCTCAATTTCCCTTGACTCGATGCCGGGGACTTTCTACGTTTTAGGATCTGAGCCATTACAATCTCCCCCATTTATAGGAATTTCGTCCTCGAAATTTTAAATGAGGTTACTAACCTTAAGAAAACAAATAGGGATACTTGTTCCGAATCTCTTCCTCTCGTTCCCAAGTTGCTTCTTCAGGTGAGTGATTTTTCCAGAGTACCTTTATTAAGGAGATTGATTTTGTACATAGCCTTTGTTCCCTTCGATCCAAAATCTGCATCGGCTCCTCTACGTAGGATAAGTCCTTATCAATTGCCAAAGGCTCGAACTCAATCACATGAGTAGGATCATAGACATATTTCCTAAGCATTGATACATGAAATACGTCATATACTTCTGCCAAGCTTGGTGGTTGTGCTAATTAGTAGGCCACCTCTCCGATCCTTTCTTAAACCTCGAAAAGGCCAATAAATCATGGCTTCAACTTTCCTTTTACCCCAAATCTGGTCATCCCTTTAGATGGCGATACCTTTAGGAATACAAAGTCGCCTTCGTCAAACTTCAATGCAGATCTCGTCTCGTCTGCATTACTCTTTTGTCTGCTCAGGGCAACCCTTAGATTATCATGCACTAACCTTATTTTCTCCATCGTCTCCTTAACGACCCAAAATTCTTTTATCTTCGGGCTCCTTCCAGTGAATCGGTAATCTACATCTCCTTCCATATAAGGCCTCAAAAGGAGCCATGCCTATGCTGGCCTGATAATTGTTATTATATGTGAATTCTGTCAAGGCTAAGAAATTGTCCCAAGTCCCTTTCATCTCTAAGACCGAGGCCTTTAACATATCCTCAAGGATCTGAATCATCCATTCTGACTGGCCATCGATTTGCGGCTGATAAGCAGTTTTAAATTCTAATTCTATCCCCAATTCCTTATGTAGACTCTTCCAGAATCTCGAAACAAAGCGAGGGTCTCTATCCGATACAATAGAGGCAGGCACACCATGAAGCCTGACAACCTCGTTTACATACAGCTGGGCTAGTTTATTACGGGAGTAAGTCGTCCGGATTGCTAGGAGTCAGCCGGTCAATTATAACCCAAACAGCATCGTGTTTTCTTGGCATCCTCGATAAGCCGGTTACGAAGTCCATGGCAATATCTTCTCATTTCCTGCAGGGAAGCGGCATTGGTTGCAATAATCAAGATGGTTTCCTCCTGTTTGCCTTCACTTGTTGGCACACAAGACATTTTTCTACGTAAGCTGCGATTTTCCTCTTCATATTCCTCCACCAGAACGTTTTCTTTAAGTCCTGGTACATCTTATTGACTCTTAGGTGGATTATATACCGTGATCTATGGGCTTCCTTAAAAATTTTTTCTTTTAATTCCTTGTCATCCGGTACATATAATCGATCCCTAAACCTCAATTCTCCATCCAGCCTAACACAGAAGTCACTTTGTGAATTTCTGTTCAGATCACTCATGATATTCACAAGGAAGGGATCATTCACCTGCCCTCCCTTAACCTCATCTATCACCTTTGGCTGGACTTGAAGGTATGTTAAAATCATTCGCTTTCCTTGAACATATCGTATTCTGACACAAGGTACTTATTTGATTGTTGGATGTCATAGTACATTAGACAATCCAATATCTCCATTTGCTTAACCTGCAATCTTGCCAAGATACATGGTTGTCGACTTAGTGCATCGGCGACTACATTGGCCTTACCTGGCTCTAACTGGATTTCACAGTCATAATCCTTTAGAAACTCAATCCACCTTCACTGCCACATGTTCAGTTTCCTTTGAGAGAATAAATATTTTAAACTTTTATGATCAGAATAGACCAAGAATCTCTCACCATACAGGTAATGTCTCCAGATTTTTAGCGCAAACACTGCTGCAGCCAATTCTAGATCGTGAGTTGTGTAATTCCTTTCATGATCCTTCAACTGTCACGATCCAAAGGCAACTACCCTTCCGTGCTGCATTAAAACACAGCCCAACTCATTCTTTGAGGCATCACAGTAGACAATCAATCCTCCAGATTCATCCGGAATGGTCACGACCGATGCGGAAGTTAGCCGGTCTTTCAGTACCTGAAAACTCCCTTCACAATCACTGGTCCACTCAAACTTAGCCTCTTTCTTTGTTAGCTGCATGAGAGGCAAGGTGATTTGGGAGAAGTTTTTCACAAACCGTCTGTAATATTCGGCCATGCCTAAGAAGCTCCGTACCTCAGCCACAGAGGTTGGCCGGTTCCATTTCACCACTGCCTCCACCTTCCTAGGGTCGACGAAAATCCCCTCTTTGGAAATGATGTGCCCAAGGAATCCCACTTCCTCTAACTAAAATTGCACTCATTCAATTTCGCGAACAGCCGGTGTTCCCTAAGGATCAGGAGTGCAGCCTTTAAATGTTCCTCATGATCCTCATAACTCTTCGAATAAAAAAGGATGTCATCAATAAAGACTATCACAAACTTGTCCAAATAGGGTTGAAAAACTCGGTTCATCAAGTCCATAAATATGGCTGGAGCGTTAGTTAACCCAAATGTCATCACTACAAACTCATAGTGCCTATATCTAGTTCGAAAAGCAGTCTTTGCTACATCATCCCTTCTGATTCGAAGCTGATGGTAGCCGGATCTAAGGTCGATCTTTGAGAATACACAAGCCCCCTGTAACTGGTCAAGGAGGTCGTCTATCCTTGGCAAAGGATATTTATTCTTAGTAGTAATTTTATTTAGTTACCGATAATCCACGCATAACCTCAAAGTCCCGTCCTTCTTTCTTGCAAACAGGATCGGTGCACCCCATGGAGACACACTCGGCCTGATGAAACCCTTATCTAACAACTCCTGCAACTGCTGTTTTAACTCCTTAAGTTCAGCCGGTTCCATCCTATATGGCACTTTAGATATTGGCGCTGATCCAGGTACTAATTCTATTCCAAATTCTATCTCTTGCCTGGGTGGTAGCCCAGGTAATTCATTAGGGAATAGGTCTCCGAACTCACATACCACAGGAATCTCTTTGGCCAGAGTTCCTTGACCCTCAGTCATACTAGCGAAGGCTAGGTAAACTTGGCACCCATTACCAATCAAGTGCCAGGTATGGAGGGCCGAAATCAAGCAAGATGCTTCCTTACGTCGGACTCCGTAAATATAGAAGGGCTTGTTTCCAGGGATGGCGAATTCCACTCTTTTTCGAAAACAATCGATATTGGCATGATGCCTTGCCAACCAATCCATTCCCAGGATTGCATCAAAGTCCTTCATTTCTAGCAAAACTAGATGAATAGGCATTACGAATCCATTCGATTCAACCAGACTCTCTGGATACACAACATTTAAAATTACAGACGACCTTGTGGGCGAGGCAACTATCAATGGACAGTCAAGAACTTGGGGGAGGGTCATAAGACATTTCGCAAAATCATGGGAGACAAACGAGTGGGTGGATCTTGAGTCAAAGAGCACATGACTAGAATTGCCACAGATAGAAAGTGTACCTTCCACTATCTCGGTAGAGGTTTCGGCCTCCTTTGTAGAAACAGCGAACACCATAGCTGGAATGGGGGACCTAAGTTCTGGGACTTGTTTGGCAAGTGGGCAGTTCTTGATCAAGTTTCCACCCTTGCCACAGTTATAGTAGACTCCCAGCTTCTTATAGCACGGCTTTCCTCCATGCGACCTTCCACAATGATCACTTGCATTGCTGGACGCTCGAAAAGTCTGTACCGATTGGTCCTATCCCCCGCTAGACCTCAACGGTTTTGCCTTCTTAGAAGCTCCTCCACTAGCACTGGCCCTTGAACCTGACTAAAAGTCCTTTGTCTGAAAAATGCCCCTCTCTCTAGTTCATTCTCATAAATAATGGCCCCTTCTAACACTTCTCCGTACGTAGCTAACTTCAAAGTGGAGAGATGTGTCCTAATGTCCTCTCTTAACCCTTGAAAGAATCTTCTAGCCTTTCTCTCTTGGTCTTCCACTATATAAGGAGCATAGCGGGATAGTTCTGCAAACTTTGCATCATACTCGGCTACAGTGCGAGTGCCTTGCATTAAGCAAAGGAATTCATCTTCCTTCTGTCCGCGAAGGTTAGCAGGGAAGTATTTCTCCAAGAATGTTGCTTCAAATATTTTCCAAGTAATATCCCTTTCTGGTATCTCAAAAACTCTCTTCTGCAACTCCCACCAGTGGTGGGCCTCACCCACTAACTTATGGGTGGCGAATCGAACCTTATCTCCAGCAGGACATTTAATCACCGCGAACACCTTCTTTAGTCGTTGGATCCAGGTGTCCGACTTCAATGGGTCGGGTTCTCCAGAGAATTCAAGAACTCGCTCGTTGGTAAAGCGATCATAGACTGACCTCTCCTGATGAACAGGAATTGGGGCGGTCACCGGAGTTGGTGGA
Organism: Nepenthes mirabilis; assembly: GCA_025585075.1. NCBI lineage: Eukaryota > Viridiplantae > Streptophyta > Magnoliopsida > Caryophyllales > Nepenthaceae > Nepenthes > Nepenthes mirabilis. Next base: position 19,631 of record JAODPA010073159.1, read on the forward strand.
GCCAAGGCTTCTATGACATCAGCCATCCTGTCTAGCAAGTTCAAATACCTCGTCTTTGGGTCCGGAGGGTTTTTTGTCCGGACTGCTCATTTTTCTCTATTAGACATGTCTTTAGCAATGACTTTGATTCCTGAAAAGATCGTTTTGGTCAGATTACAAGCCAAAGGCGGCTAACACATAGTACTCCATCCTAAGCATAAGTAATGCTAACTCCTTTGTATCCTTAACTAATCCTATCTTAAGTTTCCGTATTGATTTAGATCGAACCTAAAGTATCTCAGTTCTCTCTCTGATATCAATTGTGACGGACCATTCATATTCCACCACATAAGGTCGTCGTCAAGCCTATCCTTTACATCATATATAGAATAATTACCAACTAGGTGGACATGAAAATTTTTCTTTTCTTTTATATACACCATTCACTTCGTACACAGGATCGCTTAAGGCCGAACTCCCTGAGTTGGCCATCATAGTGTTATGTCTCACACCTGGCCAGCCAACACTCAGGTTGGTCGACCACAAAAACTTGGACATGGCATGAGATGCTACTAGAAATATCAACTTCATTTGTGACGGACCGGCCACATTCCACCGCATGCAGCCGCCCGTTGATCGGAACCAATCATAAACTCTGGTTTAAAAGGTGGACTTAAATTTTTCTTTTTTTATACATATTTTACATCGCGTGCACAGGATCGCGTAAGGCCCAACTTCATGAGTTGGCGGCCAGGGGGTCGTGGGTTCTCTCTTGACCTGCCAAGACGAGGTCGGTCGGACATAAAGGTCCCGAACAAACTGAGATGCCACTAGGAATCACAAATTACACAAACCATAACAGCGTACGGAAGCATACTAATATTCATTAATTTTTAGCAAAGGAAGTATTTTACAAATCTTTTCCAAAACATCAAAAGCTAAAACATCAATTTTGCTCCTTCGCTGCTTATGTTCCGGCCAGCTATCCTACCTATCTAGTCCATCGGACCTTATTCTTTTTCGTCCGACATAACTCATCATCACTATCATCATCATCATTTGAAAAATAGAAGGGGTGAGCTAGGGAGCCTAGCATGGTACTCATGCATAAATCATGCATAGTCATAAACAGTAAACAGACTGAATGCAATAGAGGCGTTTATGCATGCAGTTTCATAAAACATGGCTGGAGTCAATGCAAACAGATTCTGAAATCATGCAATTAGATTTCCAAAATCATGCTTAAATTCATTTCCATAAAAAACTGGCTACATTTAAGGTCTACAACTCTCGACCATCATATCTCATAAACGCTACATTTAAGGTCCGTAGTCAAGACCATCCAAAATGCTATATTTAAGGTCCGTAATCATGACCAATCAAAATGCTACATTTAAAATCTGTAGTCATAACCAATCAAAACGCTACATTTAAGGTTCGTAGTCATGCCCAATCAAATGGTAACATTTAAGGTCTGCAGCTCTCGACCATCATGTCTTAATAACGGCTACATTTAAGGCTTGCAGCTACTCGGCCATCAAACACTTAGTTCCGCAAATCATGCTTTTTCAAAAATCAAAGTCAAATATGCAATTAACCGGACACCATAAGGTTTTCTTTTGATGTCTTAAAACCGAGGGTCGTTTTCATCAAAATGCCAGAGGTCCTTTAACAAAATTCGGTTTTAAAATACAAGGCAATGCCGCTTTCAAAATCACAGAGCATATGCCGGTTTCAAATCATAATACAAATGCCGATTTCGATTAAGGCCGATTTCAAGATCAAAAAGCAAATGCCAGTTTCAAATTACAATGCAAAGCCGATTTCAATTATTCTTTAAGGCCGGTTTCAAATTACAATGCAAAGCCGATTTCAATTATTCTTTAAGGTCGGTTTCAGATTACAATGCAAAGACGATTTCAATTATTCTTGAAGGCCGGTTTAAAATTACAATGTAAAGTCAATTTCAATTATTCTTTAAGGCCGATTTCAAATCAAAGAGCTTATACGTCACTTTACAAAGTCGGTCTACTTTTTCATAAATAAATAACTAGTCATCATCTAAATCATGCAATAATCAAACTTCATGCATGCAAACATCATGAAATAACTGAACATCATTAGTTATACTTGCATTAAAAACATGAACTTAAAAACAGAGTACGCTTGCATTACAAATATGATCTTAAAAAGGGTGAGCACACTTGCATTGAACACACGATCAACAAAAGGTGAGTACTTTTACCTAAATTCCTTTACTTTGCCTTGAAATTCTGATTTTTCCTTCACTAGAAAATTCTATTGAGAGCCTCTTCCTAACCTCTTTCCTTAAGCTCTCACTTCCTAATTTTAGGACTTTGGGTTTGACGGTAGTAGGTAGGTCAGGTCAACCACTTGGGGGTGGTTGGGAGTAGGTTACCTACTCAGATATGGTTATTTCTGACTCTACTTTTTGTAAGGGTTTCTTTATTATTTTCGGTCAACTAGCTTTGACCAGATTTAGGTTTCTCTTTCGTGTTTCCGGTCAATTAACCTTGACCGGATTTAGTTGTTCCTTCCTACACATTCCGGTCAACTGGTGTTGACCAAATTTTACTTATTCGTAACACTTCCGGTCAACTGGCATTGACCGGATTACTTTCCTCTTTCCCATCCTTCCGGTCAACTAGCGTTGATCGGATAAGCGTTCCTTTACGTTTTCCAGTCAACATACGTTGACCGGATTACGTCTTTTTTCATGTTTTTCGGTCAACACTCGTTGACCGGATTTCCATTCTTATCACATTTTTCGGTCAACTGGCGTTGACCAGATAGCCCTCAATCTCCCTCGACTCTTTAATTATATTAACTCGATGTCGGGGACTTTCAACATTTTAGGATCTGGGCCATTACAGTCTTGGACTTTCTATGTTTTAGAATCTGGGCCATTACATCATTCTTTTTTTTTTGGTAAGTAACCGTTACATCATTCATCCATATTATAATTACGAAAACATGCTAACATCCAAAAATTCTTTTACAGCGGAACTGTTTTACAAATCTTTCTCAAAGCATTAAAAGAAATACATCAATTCTTTCACTGATCAGCTCTAGCCAGCTATGCTGTCTAGTTACTTCATATGACTCTCCTCAATTTCATCGTCCATAAGCTTCTCATATCTGAAAAATGGCAAGAGTGAGCTACAAAGCCCAGTAAGTTACCCACATACAGAAAATATTAACATACATATAATCGGATCAAAATAAGGGTTTATAACATAGCTTAGCATACAAAAATCATCATATCATTTCTTCTTAAGTTTGAAATTCCTTGTTCTCATTCTTATTATTTTGTGTTCAGAAAATTAAAAAAGCCGAACAAAATGGTTATCATCTTTAAGGACCGGATGGGAGCAGATAACATCGAGGAAGGATTGTGTGCTACCCCACAATCTAGAGCCGTATCATCTCATTATGTCCCCGAGGTGGGAGGTAATGCCTTTTACCCGACATATGGGGCCGTAGTCCGAAAGCCTAATGCCACCAAAAATTCCCCTGTGGCCCAAGGGCAGTCCTCGAGTGTCACTCCAATATCCTTCATCCATCTTTAACAGTAATTTTAATAGAAACTCGGTTCTTAGTTCATATCTTTTAATGGCTATCCATCGTAGCTCAAAAGTTGGAAGTCATAGAGTTCCACTTGCTGTCTGAATTACATATATTTTTTCTTATTTATATAGCCTTTGTTCTTAATTTCAAACAATTGAAGTCCATGAAGCCTTTCCTTTAACATATTAAAACCGAAGGTCTTTTATCAAATTATCAAAGGTTTGATTTATCAAAGCCGGAGATCGCTTATCAAGGCCGAAGATCTTCTTAGCAACAGCTGGAGGTCTTTTTAACAAAAGCCAGAGGTCTTTTCAACAAAAATCGGAGTTCTTTTTATAAAAAGCCGGAGTTCTTTTTAACAAAAGCCGGAGATCTTTTTACACATACAATAACCGAATAACTTAAAATACGGCCAGATTTCATGCATTTAAGTAAAACATCCAAACGTAATGAAATAACCAATACTTTTTCATCTACAAATAACTAGTCATCATCTAAATCATGCAATAATCAAACTTCATGCGTTCGAACATCACGAAATAACTGAACATCGTTAGTGAGATAAACAGGCGTGATATACATGAGCTTAAAACGGTGAGTATACTTGCATTAATTCATGAACTTAGAACAGGGTATACTTACATTAAACATATGATCAACAAAAAGGTGAGTACTCTTGCCTGAATTTCATTAGTTCGCCTTGAAATTCTGGTCTTCCTTTACTTAGAAAACTCTGTCGAGAGCCTCTTCCTAACCTCTTTCCTCACACACTTTAGTTCTTATTTATAGGCCCTTGGGTCTGACGGTAGTAGGCAGCACAGGTCAACCACTCGGGGGTGGTTGGGAGTAGATTACCTACTCAGGCAGGATTATTCTGACTCTACTTTTCATAAGGGTTTCGTTATTATTTTCGGTCAACTGGCCTTGACCGGATTTAGGTTTCTCCATCTTATACATTCCGGTCAACTGGCATTGACTGAATTTTTCTTACCTTTAACATTTCTGGTTTACTTTCCTCTTTCCCTTCCTTCCGGTCAACGCTAGTTGACTGGATAAGCCTTCCTTTACGTTTTTCTGTCAACAGACGTTGACCGGATTATGTCTTTCTTCATGCTATCTGGTCAACACTTGTTGACCGGATTACTATTCTTATCACATTTTTCGGTCAACTGGCGTTGACCGGATAGCCTTCAATTTCCCTTAACGCAATGTCGGGGACTTTCTACGTTTTAGGATCTGGGCCATTACATAGGCGCTTAGCCAGTATACACATCTATCGAGGCATGGAAATTGCCTGTTGGATGTGGAGCTCTTCTTGTTATTTTGCCAAAAGTTTATCTGATTTGGAGAATAAAAAAGGGGTTTCCGAATATTGGCTGATAATAGGAAATTAATATAAGTGGTTATGTTTGGATTTTCCTGGCTAGCCTTGGCTGGTTGTTTGGGCTGTCTTTTCTGTTGCCCTCTCTTTGGTTTTTCTATACTCACACACACATACACATCCGCCCCCTGCCCAAAAAAAAAGTCTTTGTGCATGTTGGAGAGAAATTATTCTGGCTGCTCTAGTCCGCTGGTTTGCTCACCTGTCGAATGCTGTTGTATATAAGGGTTTACCATCCGGTTGTTGATACTTCCGTTTGTTTGGTGGAATTGCAATTGCTGGTGATGCAATGCTACTGGGTGAGGTTGGCTCTGCACACGATAGCTTGGTTGTTTGTGGTGGTGTTGGGCTTTGCTCTTGTGTTTGTTGTTATGTGGGCAGCGATCCTAAATACACAGTGATGATACCCTCTGATACATGCTGATTCTTACTACTGTTTCTCGTAGCCGTTCTGCAGGGTTGTGGAGCAATCACCGAATACTGTTGGTGGATGCTGTGATCTCTTCAAAGCGCTATAGAACTGGGCTGATGATCCTTCCCCTGGCATTCTTTGTTACTCAAAGCTTGATGCATTGAGGACCTTTTGATGCACTGGATCGGATTTACAGCGTGAGGCAGCTCAATTCGAAGTTTTTTTTTTGCAACATCGCTGAAGCATTCCGTTGTTGTTCAATCAAAAGCTTCCTTCATTCTCCTTTTCTGATGCTGCCCCGCATCAGCTTGATGCTGTTTTGCCTACGGCTAACCCCCTTTATGCAGTTACTGATGGAGGGTCTTTTGTTAGCCTTAATGCTGTAGTACCAGCAGAGGGATGGTCTTTTTGTCTGGATCGTGAGGCTGATTGCAACCTGGTGTAGCTTGAAAGTTTGCTGTCAATATATGGTGTGGTCTATTGAAGCTGATGGTTTTCTTATATCCTGTTTGCTGTTTGTGTCTGAGGTGCAAGCCTCTGTTGTTGTAAAACCAGGGAGCACCTATTGGTTTACAGCCGTTATATGCTGCTACTATCCTAGTGTGACAATGTGTGGCTGCTGATGTAGGATTTGAGCTGCCAAAGCTCAGACGTAGGAACTTCTGTGTTGATGGATTTTTTGAAGGCCGAAAGAACTATGCTGGATTTGGAAAGAGCTTTGATGCTTCTGGTGGTTGGAGTACCAATCAGGTGATGGCTCTCTGGTCTGAAGTTTGCTGACTCTCACTATTAGCCCAGATGTAGTCCCTGCAGGGCTGTGAAGATGATATTGGATGTTGTTGCTGAGTATTGGTGCTATGTTCCGGTTGCCCTCAGCTATGCTAGAATCAGTTTGTATGCTAGGCTGAATCTTAAAAGTGTCGAGGTGGTTGGTTGAACCCTGCAGCAAATCTCAAATACTAAATGCCCCATTTTGTGCTTTTGAGCTTGGCTCTTCTGTTTGCTTTGCCTATTGTTAAATCATAGAGGGCTGCCAACTCTGGAGTTTGTACTGGCACGGCGCTGAAGCACTTAAATGTAGTCAGTTGGATAACCCCTTTCAAGCTAAATTCTACTGCAGCCCAAATCAGCTTGTTGTTGTTGATGCTGTTGATCCTAATTTCTGCCGTGATGCAATGATGCGGTGCGTGCTCGCCTGTGATCAGGCAATTGGAAAACAGCTAGCGTGCTACAAGCTGATGTTGCTAAACCAGTTGATTCTCGACGCTGCTTCCTTGCTGAAGCTATGCTCGGGGAGTATGTTTTGACTTTCTTCCGAAAACTCAACAGAGCTTCAGTAGGTAGATGCTCTTAGTGGAGGGGTGTTGCTGTGCGGGTTTGCCTGTGATCAGGAAATGGTGAACTGATGGCAAGCTACAAGTTGGCATTGCTATAATAGTTGATACCCGCCAGTGTTTTCCCTGCTGCAGCATTGCCCTGGGCATATGATTTGGTTTCTTGCGAAAACACAACCGAGCTTTAGGTTACTGATAACAGTGATACATGTTTGGTTTGTGGTTTTCCCTTCGATAAATGGTGTTTTGTTGCAGGATTTGTTTTTTTTTGTATTTATTTTGTTGTTCGAGGTTAGCCCTCGCGGTTATGATTTTACTCCTAGTCAGAATAACACTCGGAGTAAAAACATAGGTTGTAAAATTTTTCTTTCTTTTAATACAATTAACTTACTTACCAAAAAAAAGAAGAGATCAAAAAAATTACAAAAGGAAAAACTAGCTAAAATGCCATCATCCAAACCGGTCACTTGCCTTCTACCCAATCGGTTAAGGTGACTCAAAACCAAACCAGGATCCACAAACATAGCCCACACATCAGCAATCCATAGAAATACCATTCCTCACACCAAACCGGAAAGATGCATACTGGAATTCAAGAATGAGAGCTAAATCCAAACCGGCAAAATGATTATATTGGGCCTAAAGCAAACCAGCCCACCGCATACCAGAATGTGACCATAATACTTTTTTGTTTTGGCAAGTAAATTTTGATTAAAGGGAAAAAAATTACACAATCTATGATTTATCTTCAAGTGTTTTCTGACTTGAAGTTAAAGTATAAACGCTAGGGTATACCCCGAGCACCTTGGTACATCATATGACACCAAAAAAATAACAAAAAAAACCCTATCCTTCAAGAGGACAACATTCTACAATACCAACAAAAGCAGCGCAGGGCGTAAAATCGGTCGTTTGTGATACCTCGGTTTATTGCTCAAAACCATCAAGCACGAACTAGAGTATATGGTTTGATCACGATACCCACGGACAGAATGCCTGTCCGGGGAGCATATGCACTACCCGGGCGGCATCAGCAACAGATGAATACGTTGGACCACCTCCATTTGCATATCGGGTTGGATCATGTCCCACAGCAAACATCACTTAAGGCAGTCAAGCCCCACAGCATCTCGGGCAGGTCAGTTACATCACCAAATCAGCTGAAGCACCTCGGTCAAATGCAAGTCGGATAGCATGCATCTCGGTCTATACCAGCAACATGCCGCAGCATCCTGGTTAAAACAGCCATCTCGGACCCAGGAGCAATCATAAATCGGCACTCTATGCATGACATCCATCCTACAACAACACCATCAACACCATCACATATGGCAACCTTTGCAGGAAGGAACCGCATTCTTCAACAAGAGAAGAACAAACGCAGCGTCAATTCCTACAGCAAGGCTCTCCACAGGCAGCAGCTGAGAAAAACCAAGGCATAAGCAAAAATGATGGGCAAAAAAACAACAATCTTCAGGAACCCACACAGCTTCAACAGCCACAGTCGGCAGACAAAACCTCCAGCATACACCCAAGAAATTCTGCGGGAGATATACTACCACCGAGCACATCACACGCATTGCATGAGAATTCATCAAGGAAGATTGGTTTCAACAGGTAAGGCAACACAAAAACAACTACCTCAACTTGCCTCTAAACAACCCCGAGGAATGGCAAACCGGATATTGGTAGCTCTCGAAGCAGCTCAGAGCAGAAAGCCCACCACAAGCAAAAGCAAGACCCAAGAATACAGCAGCAAATTTTAGCAGCAAAATGTCAATCCGGGAGAGATCTCCATTCCTGCCAAATCCAAGACCCTCAAGCCAATTTGGCTCTTATTCGGCGTTTAGGCTGATATTTGTGTCTAAGGAGCCTTTAGAGTTCTTGGAAGCAGATTTTCGTCGTCTCCGAGACTTGGCTTGCTTCCAAGTTCCATCTTGCACGGAAGATGACCGCAATACCTGCAGACAACCATATCGACTAAACAGCATAGCCCTGCCCACAATCGTCCATCATTGCCAATCGTAGACTAAACCACCCAGAACTACTATTCCATATTGGGAAAAGCCTTCATCCTTTTACGAAACCATTCCATCCTTCTCTACCAACCAGGTAAAATCATTCCGCCTGTAGTGTCCTCTCTTTCCTATAGCCAAATCAGCCATCCAAGCCAGAAGTTCCATTTCGTCCATTTTAGCAAACCCGGCCATCTAAACTGGAAAATCCATTCTGCCCATATCTTTTCTTTAAACAAGCAACACCAAACTGGCAAAATTGAGACCTACATCGGATTAAACCCATCAAGTAGGTGAGGCTATAGTGCCCTTTCATTCCGCCCAACAGTCAAGCTAGCCAATCATACCGTGATATATAATTCTTTCTAATGCTTCCTAACTGGCCATCCCAACCAAGAAATCCATTCCGCCTACAATAAGGCATTCTGCCTAGAATGCTTTTTTTTTCCCAAAAGGCACATACCGGCCAACACACCTATAATAAGGTGTTTCGTTCGATTTTTCCCTTCTTCCAAGAAAAGAGCATATCGGCCAATCCGCCAACAATAAGGCATTCCATTCGGATTCCATCAAAGAGAGCATATTGGCCAACACGCCCACAATAAGGCGTTCTGACCGGAATGCCCCCTCTCCTTTTTTTTTTTTTTTTGATAAAATTCCACAAGTTGGCTATATGCCCTATACCGGCATAAAATGCAGAACAAACTTTACAACATACCCGAGAAACATCAGCCCAGGCAAACCGCCCACCCACGCTTATACCAGCAAACACCAACTGGCAGCCAGCAAGGCAAGAAGCATACCGGCCAAAATAAAAATCCAAACTAGGCAAAAGGTACAAAACCACCACCAATGCCCAAACGAGCCCAGCAGAACCATACCAGCCTACCAATCCAAACCGGTTGTTCCAAAAAGGCCATCCATCCAAGCAGGAAAAGCAAACCTACACACCTGGGAAGAAAACGTAACCCAGCTGGGATGCTTGGGGGAACCAAACCGAGATAAAGCCTAATTCAGCCCAGCAGAACCATACCATCCTCGCCAATCCAAACTAGTAATCCTAAGCAGGCCAACAAAGCAAACCAATTCCGCTCAATTCTACCTCTCCATACCGACAGAAAATAGGAAATAACAAACCAGCCAAAAAGATCCAAATCGGCAAAAAAACTACAACTAGCCAGAAAAAAATATACCCAAAATTCCACCAAGAAGATTAGATTGTAGTGCTCATGGGATGCTTAGGAGTGGATTTCTGATATTTGTGGGACTTGGATTTCTTCACTAATCTTGTCTGCTCGGACAGAGGAGTTATAGCTCATTCAGAATCAACAGCCTGAGTGATTCATTCACCAATGCTCAATGTCATTGGCGAATTCGGATAAATCCGTTCAAAACCAAGACAACCTGAATTTGTAAGAACTAGGCTACAATTAGCTTTAAGAGTAGCCAATCACCTCCGCAAATTCTCAGCCTCATTTATAAAACTAATCTCGGCCTCAAGCAAAGCCAACTGCGAATCCACATCATTAATGGATGGTGACTGGTCCATAGTTGGAGCACCCACCTCATGGCCTCGGCCATGATGATCATTAGCCTTGACCAGGAATGCATAATCTATCTGGGGATGGTAGTTCGTAGCAGGTGTACCGCGCAAGTCCGATGCTAGAAAGACTCCGAGGGAGCTGGGGGCAGCGCCTTTCGCAGGTGAGCCTACGGCCTCACCAATACTGGATGATTCTCCTATATCATTAAGCGCATCCTCAGTTGAAACAACAGCGCCCAGGCTGACTTCTACTTCCATTTCAGACTTTGCAGTATTGAGCTGCAACACTCTTTCTCTAACCTCAAATGGAAAAGGGATGTCAGCAACAGAGGGAAAGTTCCTAGCACCCACCTCAGTACAACCCTCAAGCTTGCAACACTCCGCTGTATCCTTACTAGGAGAAGGGGCATCAGCTTTAGCTTCTTGGGGAATGGCAAAAGAATTGGAGGAAGTCCCAATCAGCTCAGGGACCTCAGAGAAAAATGTAGAAACAGGTTTCCCCTTATCCTCATTAAAAGCAGTTGCTTGGCATTTAATAGGATTTGGGATTATACGCCCCGTAGGCCGGCACTCTTGGGTTGATTTACATTGGTCCTTGCTATGTCCCGAGAGTTGACAAATACCACAGCAGAGAGGTCTCCAATGGTACTCAACTGCCACATCAACTTCATGCGGCATCCCCAAAACACTGCCAGGAAGAGAGGATGATGCTAGTGTTTCCACACACATACAGGCATAATGCAACCGCTCCATGTTAGCAGTAGGCGAATCCAGTTGGATTGGCTTCCCAATGGCGCTAACTATCCAACTAACTTCTAGGGGGGGTCCAAAATTGGACAGGGACATTCCACAGGTTAATCCAGATAGAAAAGCTCTTGTGTTCCCCCTTAGCAAGTTCTATTCCAGGCATCCATCTTTTTAGGAACATAGTGCGCCCAACGAAAGCCCATGGGCCATGGGATAAACAATTCAACATCAATGTTTCATTTGGAAATCAAAATAGAAAGTAATCCTTTCCAAGTTCAGTAACATGGGATAGCCCAAAACGCAACCAAATTTTGTGTGCGATGTGGTCTATTGCATGGAAATTAAGGAATCTATCATAAAAATAACCCATGAGAGTAAAGCCCCACATATCCTTCCCCTATTGAATAACCTCACAGGGAGGAGAAATTTCCATAACATTGCCAATACTAACAGGGGGATGAAAGTATTGGAGTTTTATACTTGCACCCGAGCCTAATTGAACCACAGCAGCCCAGGAGACAGTAGGAGGACTGGTCACAGCATTTGTTGGAAGTTCTCATTCTGGAGCATCCAACAGAGCCCTGGGCGTGCTATTTGCAATGCCACTAGATCCTATGGCCAAACCAGGGCCAGAGGAAGCTTGCCTAGAAAAGGACAGAGGAATCAGAAGGTTACCTTCCTTCGGCGTCACGGTCTGTAGCCCATCTGCCTCATCATCAAACAGAGCAGGGGAGGAAGCCTTCTGCACCGACAGGGTACCATTGCACCGATCCAGCTGCTTTGTACAAGATAAGAAAGAAGCATCGGGGGAGGAGCCAGAACCAGGGCAACACTCTGCAACGGAGGGAAGGAAACAGAGGATTGGGCGAGCGCAACCTCAAAACCCACTCCCGAGGAACACGAAGCAGACAAAGGAGCTGGAAAAGACGATCAGGAATGAGCTAGCGAAGCCCCCCGGAGGCCTGCCATGGCCGGCACCGTTGAAGAAACGGGCAAACTTCAACCTTGAAATCCTAGGCAGGAGAATAAATTTGAAGTATTGGAGCAATAATACTTGAAAATAACATCAAGAATTAATCAAGAAATCAAAGAAGTGGTTGTGTTCATACCAGGAATAATTTTAAATGTAATTTTTAAACCTTAAGTTGCCAACCGAGCTTCCTTCCCGGGTTTTGTTTTTCTCCTCTGTTTTTGTTCTGTGTTTCCCTCTCTTCCTCTCCGTTCCTCCCTTCTTTCTTTCACTTTTACTTTATATTTTTCCCTTCCTTTATCTTGTTGAATCATCTAAATTTTAGGCCAAGTATTCTTAGTAAATTTTGCTAATTAATAGGGTTATTTGGTGGCTTTGGAAGGTTTCCGTGTGGAATTAAAATTGGTGGGATTATGTTCAACTTTTGTTTAGTCATTGGTGAGGTTTGCATGAAATCAACACTCTGCTGAGTTTTTTGTGGTTGCAGCCGTGTGTGTGTGTTTCTCCTTTACTTACCAAAAAGAAAAAAAAAAATTGTGTTTCTCCATTTGATTTCATTTGAATTTGTGATTAAATATGATGTTGCCATGTGTGTAGGGGATTCTCATGCCCTGCATAAGTTGAATTCCTTATGGAATTATTGGAATTTTGTATCAAAGTTGGGGGCAGCTGTGGAGCTTGCTGAAGCCGGGGTCCTCTTTTCCTGAATTTTTTAGAAATTCAGCTATGTGTGGGTGTGCTTGTGTAATGAAATATATATAATTTTGCTTAATTAATTTGATTTGTACTATATTTGATCAATTAGGGTAAATTTGATTGTTAATTGGTTGAAAATTCAGTGACCAGATTATCTTGTTGTCAATCAAAATTAATTTAATTGTTAATCGATTGAGAATTCGTTAACCAAATTATTTTCCTATTATTTATTTTATCTTTTATTGATCGAAATTTAAGTTTGTTTCGTCAATTAATTTTTTATTGTATCTCGGGGTGAGTTCCTACTTTCTAGGTTTTTCATTGTTCATTGATATTAGTTTATATATATATCAGTTTAGCTCACTTAATAATAATTCATGAAATCTTGATCCCTACAATTCTACTCTCCTTACAAAAATTTTGTTCTCAAAATTTTCATACTTCCACCCCTATCTTCATTCTTAATTAGATAGGGAGATTTTCTCAAATTTATTCTTGTGTTTCTATAATAATTCCTTAATTGAGAATTATCCCAAAATTTTATAGTTGGGAGGTTCATTTTAATTTTTAAAATTAAATTCTTAAAAATCCCAAATCAAATCTGAATATAGGGCAAATTCTCATAGATATCGATGCAATTAATATAGGGTCTAATCCCAGAATTAACAATTAAACCTAAAAATATAAAGGAGGGTGTGAACACCAAATTTCTCAAATACATAGGGTGGAATTTAAAATTTTTACCTGCCACTATGGTAGATGACGCAGCTGCACCTTGTGCTATCCCTGCAAAACCCTGATCCATGGCACTAGATTTCTTTGCTGTGCATTTCGAAGGATAAGGGCAGTCCTTAATCATGTGGTTGATTTGTCAACATTTAAAAAGAGCTCCCAACCTTTTGTAACATGGCTTCCTTCCATGAGATTTTCTACAATACAAGCATACAAGTTTTAATGATTATAGGTCTAATAAAACTTGGATTTATGCATATTTCTTTCTTCTCTTTGCCGGCTCTGACTTTTTGGGCAACTTTTATAACTCTGGTCTTTGGGTAAAATTTTGACTACCGTGGCTAGTTAACTTTTTCTTAAAGAATCTTTCTTTCTTCTAGTCCTTGCCTAGACTTGGTTCATCATGGCTCCCAAGTTCTACCATCTCTTAGTACTATCCCAAAACATTAATCACATTAGAACATCCTATCTTAACTAAAATAACTAATTTAATGTTTTAATCCAAAATCTATCAATCCTAGGCTTCATACCGAAATCTAGCAATCTTAGACCTTGACTTGAAATTACTGAAATCTTGACCTCAAACCCAACTCAATCAAGCTTAACCTTAAACAAAATTAGTCAATCAAAGTCTTGATGCATCTTCCTTATTCATTCTCTGATACCACTTGCCACGTCCTACATTCTTTTATCCGTTATTAATATTATTCGTATATATTACCCTTTTTGCTCAACGATATTGCTTGAAGGTAATGTGTACTTACCTTAGTTTTATGTCATAATTACATGTAAATCAAAATAATGCCACATCATCAATGGTGATATCTATTCAATAACATGATGTCAGTTCCATGATAAAAAAAGATGCTAGCTAAAATTCTAAACTTATCATATAAAATTTTGTCAAAACTTACAAGATAACCTTATGAAATTTGTGAACATATTAGATTGTTGATTGTTTACATACTAGATTTTGGCTTAAGGATGGAGACTAGTGCATTGAATTTTTCTTCCACACGATCAACGGTAAAAGTAACCACAACAGAATCCTCTCCTTAATTAAAGAGGATCGGGAACCTACTAATGACAAGGAGGATGTCCAAAAGTTGATTGTTGTTCACTTTTTGCAGCTACTGGAAATGGGGCACATATCCAAAATGTTTGACATTGAAAGGCTTCGCCCATACATTTAGCACACTATTGCCACTTCTTTCAAGGAGTCTCTCTATAAACCAGTGCATGAGGAAGAGATCCAACAGGCCTTGTTCTCCATCGGTGACTATAAAGCTCCCAGACTGGATGGCTTCTCTATAAACTGGTGCAAGATTTGGCTTTGATTTCATGAACAAGCATGTAATTAGTCTTCATTTTTGTTCCGGAAGCATATGATGAAACCCTAACTCAAAAATATTAGGGATTTTTGGTTAAATTGTATGATTTAGTATATGTATTTGGATTTGTGGCGTTGATTTCATGAATTAACACATGTTTGGTGTTCGATCTGAGTCCGAAAGTTTTGGCGAAACCCCTAGGTACGAAAATGAAGGGGTTTTAATGAGTTTTAACTGTAACTTTTGTTATATAAAAGTTAATTGGCACTGAAATGAAGCTTCTGGTATAATTTATTTTTGAAAATTTTGCACGGACTTATACCGATAAATTGCCGTGCACTTCTGAAGTAAAACTGAAGGGTTTTTAGACCATTACTATGTATTTTGAACATTCTAAAGTTAACCGAAGGGTAATTGTGAAACTCCGATACGAAAGAATGTTTTCAATTAAGAAGTTATTTCTGATATTATTATTTAGGACCTAGAACTGATTACAGTCAGGTTAGTTTCTCCGATATACCTTAGAATGTTACGGTGGTGATCGAGGATAACTCTGTCCATGGAGTTATATGTGGTCCGCCCTTCCTCGGGGCATTATGGTCAGAAGGAAAGATTCTGGTTATGGCCTACCTTCCGGAGGCACACCTGTACTAATCCCATGGGACGGGATCTTCTATTTCTATTTATAGCCTTGGATTGTGAGGAGATATACATAATCTATCCTCGATGATTCACCCCCTCAACTAGTAGGGTCTACTGGCAGGGTTCGTTACTGTTCCGTTCTATAGCACTGTTCCATACTGATAAAAAAAGGAAAAGTATCTGATTCTGCTTTTTGATTCTGCTTTCTGAATTGCACTGATCCATAATTTCTGAGTTTAATTATCGTCAAAATTACTTACCAAAAAAAAAATTATCGTCAAATTATGCTTTCTCTATTTTCTATGTTCTATTTGGCTTAACCGTTCTGTTTCTGCATTGTTTCACAACTGTTATGCATAACTGATTTACTGCATATCTGCATGTACCTTGTTGGGCCTTGGCTCACTGTTTTACTATTTTTTTTCCTCCAGAGGAGATTGTAGAGTTGGTACCTGACGAGAAAGAGTGACTTAAAGCATCTTCTAAAGACTTTTGAGGATTTGAAGCATTTTGGAGCTATTTTGAAGAATCAATTAGATATAAAGACTTACTTAATATGTGATTTTGTTTATGGATTTTATGCCTATGGACATTTATGTATATATGGGTTTTGTATAGAAATGCATGTGATGTATGTGATGATAAAAGGAAAACTATACTTCTGCAGGTTAATAGTTCTGCCTTTGCCATATACTTCTGGATATTCTATACAGGTCCTAAATAGTATCTCACTCACAAACTGTTAATATAGCAGATGGTTTATTGGATTAATGCCATTGATGGTACTTGTGGTCCTGTGAAAGAGTGTTGTAGAAAAATTATGGTATAAATTGATAGTTGTGTGGTTGTGCTGGTTAGTTATACAGGTTCTATACCGGTTATATTTTGAAATTTTTATCCAGTTACAAAGGAGACTCTGTCAAAATTTCTGCAGAAGTTATACTTTGTATTTAGGTCCTAAATCCTATTTCTGTCTTAACGAAAGTTTCTGAGGAAAAAAATCCGTTCTATCACAATTGGTATCAGAGAATTGAGACGCCTTAGGAATTGATTGATTGAAAAGCAGAAACATAGGTTTGAATCTCTATACTGAATTCCTGTAGGAATAGGTTGAGAAAGTTAAGGTAACTAGAACTCTTAAGAGATTGGTTCTTAGACTAGGTTTAAATTTCATTGAACTGTTAAATACTTTTTTTCGTTCCACTAATTTCTTGGGAATATAAACATTTTATTTATTTTGATTATAGAATGGCTAGTAGAAGGGATATAAGAAATGACTGTGGTGGTACTAGTACGCCCTATGATAGAGAGGCTGCCTATATCGATCTATTAGAGAGAATAACTAATGTATTAGAATCTGTAGAGCAGAGACATATGGCTCCGGTCCCTTCACCCGAGCCAGCTCTAGTACTTCTTGCTCCTACGACTTATGATAGATTCACAGCGGAGCGAGCACCGGGCTTCCTAAGAAAGCCTGTCCGGTAGAAGCATATGTGTGGCTAAAGAGGTTGAAGAAGATATTCGCTATGATTGGGTGTATTGATCGGGAGAAGGTTATCTTCGCGGTGTATAAATTGGAGGACGAAGCTGATAGCTGGTGGAGTATGTAGAAGAGGGTGTTGGGAGTGCCTGATGATGTCATTACTTGTGAGATGTTTGAGGATACGTTTATGAAAAAATGCTTCCCATCCAGCCTCTGAGATCAGAAAGAGTAGGAGTTTATGAGACTGAGACAAGGAAATATGACGGTAAAGGAGTACAATGCAAGATTTACTGAATTATTCCGTTTTACGCCCTTCTACGTAGAGGATAAGCTGAGAAAGGTAAAGAAGTTCCACCAAGGGTTACGGGATGATATTAGGAAGTCTCTGTCAATTTTGAAACTCCAAACTTATGTTGAAATTCTGGATAGGGTAGCGATCTATAAGAAAGAAGCAGAGACAGAGAGATTTTATACAAAGAGGACTGCTAACCGGGTAGGAATTAGTATTGGATCTGCTGTGGGATCTTCTGAACCGTCCAACAAGACTAGGATAGTTGACAAGGGAAAGAGTATTGTATCAGCTCAGTCAGTGACCAGTTCTAGAGTATCGGCTGAAGATTATACCTTCTATGGGAGTAGACATCCGGGACAAGCATACCGTAAGGTATCGGGAGCATGTTTTAGATGTGGACAGTAGAGCCACCAGGTCAAAAACTGTCCTTTACCTCCAGGGCTAGAAGAAAAGAAGCCTATTGTCCCAACAAAGGCCTTCGTAGTGGTTGTTCAGGACCCAGAGGTATTTTCGAATGTCTTGGAAGGTACTCTTTCTATTTGTGAAGTTTCTGCATCTATATTGTTTGACTCAGGATCTACCCACTCCTTTATTTTTCCGTGATTTGCATGCTATATTATATCTGCCCCGTGCATTTTGAATTGTGAATTGTCTGTATGTACTCCCATT
The DNA here is from genome assembly GCA_025585075.1 of Nepenthes mirabilis. Taxonomy (NCBI): domain Eukaryota; kingdom Viridiplantae; phylum Streptophyta; class Magnoliopsida; order Caryophyllales; family Nepenthaceae; genus Nepenthes; species Nepenthes mirabilis. Next base: position 37,445 of record JAODPA010073159.1, read on the forward strand.
GAGTCCCTTGTGAATGCGGATGTTATGTATCCTGGATATATAGTTGAGGTGAATGGAAAATGTTTGGTTATGGATTTGGTGTTGTTTAATATGGGTGATTTTGATGTGATTTTAGGGACGACTGGTTGGCCAAATATCATGCTAGTATTGACTATTTTCTGAAGAGGGTTTATTTTAATATTCCTGGGATGGAACCCTTTTTCTTTCAAGGCATTAAGAAAAAGGTAGTTGCCTGTATTAATCTCTACTTTACATGCTAAGCATTTGATGAAAAGTGGATATAAAGCTTACTTGGCGTATGCCTGTACTACTGGGAGTCATAGTGTGCCGGCTAAGGACATCCTGGTTGTCTATGATTTTAAGGACGTATTTCCGGAGGAGTTACTTGGATTACCTCCACACCGGGAGATTGAATTTGAAATTGCTATTATTCCAGGTGTTAGTCCTGTTTCCAAGGCCCCTTATCGTATGGCTCTGATTGAATTGAAGGAGTTGAAGTTACAATTACATTAGTTGTTAGACAAGAGCTTTATCAAACCGAGTGTATCTCCTTGGAGTGCACTGGTATTATTCGTGAGGAAGAAAGATTGGTCTTTGCGATTGTGTGTTGATTATCGTGAGTTGAATAACATCACGATTAAGAATAAAATATCCTCTACTGCATATTGATGATTTATTTGATCAGTTACAAGGATCTCGGATGTTCTCGAAGATCGATTTGAGGTCCGGTTATTATCAATTGAGGATCAAGCCAGAAGACGTGACTAAGACCGCTTTTCGGACATGTTATGGCTGTTAAGAGTTCCTTGTTATGTCTTTTGGCCTTACGAATGCTCCAGCTACTTTTTTGAATCTGATGAATAGGGTGTTCAGGCCGTATTTGGATAAATTTATGGTGGTATTTATTAATGATATCCTGATTTATTCAAAGGATTATGAGGAACACAAGATTCATTTAAGGATAGTACTTCAAGTGCTTTGTGAGGAAAAATTGTATGCTAAGCTGAGTAAATGTGAATTCTGGCAAGAGAAAGTGATGTTTTTGGGGATGTAATTTCTGATAGTGGTATTTCTGTGGATCCAAGGAAAGTAGAGGCTTTTTTGGCATGGCGAGATATTACAGGCGTTTTGTAAAGAATTTCTCATAGATTACTATACCTCTGACTCAATTGTTGAAGAAGGAGACTAAGTTTGTATGGACTGAGGAGTGTGATTTGAGCTTTCAGGAGCTAAAGAATCGCTTGACTACTGCTCCAATATTGATTATTCCATAGGGTTCAGGTGGCTTTGAGGTGTACTGTGACGCCTCTAAGGTAGGTCTAGGATGTGTATTGATGCAGCATGGTAAAGTTGTAGCTTATGGATCTAGACAACTGAAAGTGCATCAGACGAACTATCCTACTCATGATCTGGAGCTTCATGCTGTTGTTTTTGTCTCGAAAATTTGGAGACATTATTTATATGGTGAAAAGTTCCTTATAATGTGACATCAGATTGTCCATTCTATTGGTGATGGCTTGGACACTTTCCTATGGCTTGACAACTGGCATCCCCTGGGGCCTCTTGATAATTGCACATCCGCCCAGATCAAAACGGTCACTAGATTACATTGGGAAACAAAGGTCAAGGCTATTATAAGGCACAACTAATGGATTTGGCCCAATCAGTTTGACATGGAAGTGTCCAAATTAATTAAGCATATGCCCAATTCTTCCCCTGATCCCACTCATAGTGACTCTATCATCTGGAAGGCTAATAGAGATGGAAAATTTTTGACCCGATCAGCTTACTATATTCTTCACCCTCCTCATGGGAATGTCGTTTGGCCTTCTCTTGTTTGGGGCCCCTCTTATATCCCGGTCCATGCATTCATCCTTTGGTTGGCCATACGCCGAAGGCTAAGCACCACAGATCGTCTCAAAGGCATTTCTAACCTCTCACCCTTTTGTGTGCTATGCCAAACTAAGATCGAAAGCCATGATCACTTATTCTTTAACTGCCTTTTCTCTAAGGACCTTTGGCACTTGCTCTGTAGCCGTGTTGGCCTCTACTGGCCTTACCCTGATTGGAACCAGAACATCATTTGGGCCGCTTCTAAATGGAAAGGGAAAAACTTCAAAGCTACCTCCTTCCACCTTATCTTTGCCGCTACTTTGTATTATATTTGGAAGGAGCGGAACCTCCGCATTTTCCAATCTTCTCATTCCCCCTCAACCTCTAACCTTTTCACTCAAATTTTAGATGTTATTCGTAATCGTCTGAAGTTTCTTCTCAGTGACTCGACGAAGATAAACAAAACTTCTTTAGATCGCTGGAATTTACCTATCAAATTCTTAGAAAAAAAAACTTCTAATTATGTTGAGTTCCCATTATTCTGGGTGGCTTTCCTCCTCCTCTGTTGGCATGGCTCGATCTAGTTCCTGACGATCTGGCCCTTGCCCTGTCTGCTCCTTGGTGGACCGACGTTATTACATGGGTGGAGCTTAAAGAAAAAAAAACTATTTTTCACTTTTTGCTGGCAAACGTTTGTGTTTGGCTAGATCTCCTTGTAGACCGATTTTCCTGTGAAAAAAAAAAAACTAAAGGAATCTTATCTTGAAATTTTACCTTGTATTGCCGTTATGACTTGACGGGTTCCCTAACCGATTTGGTTCTTGATGCACGTTTTGTTCTCTCCCCCCGTTTGCAACTTTGAAGGAATGTTGCTTGGTTTCTTTTATAAGATATAAAAAAAAATTGTGGGCTGCTACTTGGTAGGTCTGCTCCTTTGTCTTGTATAGCCTGGATAGCTTGTAGGGCTCTTGCCCGCTTTAGTGCCTCGGAGGATCTTTAGGTTTCTTTCCCCGTTTGCGGCCTTTGATTGAATGCAGCTTTTATGGTAGGCTGTTTTTACCAAAAAAAAAAGTCTGTGTTGTTCTTTCCCCTTACGCCCTGGACCGAGTTGCTGAAGACTTGATGAGGTATCATTGCTTCCTGCTTTCTATTCCTGAGATGCCATCTGCAGTGGAATTGTTGATTATGGGGACTTGCAGCAACAGAATGAGGAGCCTTTCAGGATTTCTGTTGCTTTGGGTTGTTGCGTGCTTTGTTCTTGGTAGAGGGCATCATGATCGCTTATTTCGGTCTCGAATGTCTGGATCACTTTTTTTACTTTAGTTTTAGTTGATGACCTTGGCGGATGTAATACTGTTTAATCCGTTGGTTTGTGTTTTTTATATTTGTGAATTGTTTAGCAGTGCTCAGGGTATACCCCACCATCTTTGTTCTACATCCAAGTCCAAAATTCTTGGAGATAGAACATTGAGTTTGTTTGTTTTGCCTTTTCATTTATAAAACTTTACTTAATTACCAAAAAAAAAAGTATTCTGATCATAAAAATTTGAAGTACTTATTTTCATAAAAGGAACTTAACATGAGGCAGAGGAGGTGGTTTGATTTCTTAAAGGATTATGATTGTGAGATACAGTATAAGTCAGGGAATGTCAATGTAGTTGCAGACGCATTGAGTCACTGATCGGGGTATATGGCTCAATTACAAATCAAGTAGATGGAAATGTTGGATTACTTGAAACAATGTGATATCCAACGTTATGCTAAAGGTGATAGAATGCTCATGTTGTATCTTCAAATCTAACTGGAGGTAGTCAGCGAAGTTAAAGAGAAGCAAGTGAATGATCCGTTCCTTGTAGATGTTGTAAGTGATCTAAATAAGGAATCTCAAGCTGATTTTAACATTTGGATTGATGGAGTGTTGAGGTTTAGAGACCGATTATATGTACTGGATGATAGAGAATTGAAGGAGAAGATTTTAAAGGAGGCTCACCGGTCCCGATATACGATTCACCCTGGGACGAATAAAATGTATTAGGATCTGAAGAAAACCTTCTGGTGGAGGAACAAGAAGAGAGATATCATGGCTTATATGGAGAAATGCATGGTATGTCCACAACTGAAAGCTGAGAGGAGGAAGCCTTCTGGATTGTTATAGCCTATGTCGATCCCAAGCTGAAAATATGAAGATATTACTATGGATTTTGTATCGGGTTTATCGAAGACTCCTAGGAATCATGTTGCCATTTGGGTTATAGTTGATCGGCTGACAAAATCAGCCGACTTCTTGGTGATCAGGACAACCTATTCGCATGATAGGCTAGCTCAGTTATATGTAAACGAGATCGTGAGGCTTTATGGAGTTCTTACCTCCATTGTATCTAATAGAGATCCCCATTTTATCTCGAGATTTTGGAAAAGTTTACATAGGAAACTGGGGACAGAGTTTAAATTTAGTACTGCGTATTACCCCTAGACTGATGGCCAATCTGAGTGTACCATTCAGATTCTTGAGGATATGTTAAGGGCCTCTCTTCTAGAGATGAAAGGAACTTGGGACACTTAACTGGCCCTGGCTGAATTTGCTTATAATAACAGTTATCAGGCTAGTATCAGCATGGCACCTTTTAAGGCGTTGTATGGGAGAAAATGCAGGTCGCTGATTCATTTGGAGGAGACTGGAGATAAAAGGATTTTGGGCCCAAAGATTGTGAAGGAAACAATAGAGAAAATTAAACTGATCCATGAAAATCTGAAGATTGTTCAAAGTAGACAGAAAAGTTATGCAGATATGAGGAGGATAGAATTGAGCTTTGAAGTAGGAGACCATGTTTTTCTTAAAGTCTCACCGTCCAAGGGAATGTTTCGGTTTGGAGTGAAGGGAAAACTGAAGCCGCGGTTCATTGGTCCTTTTGAGATTCTGAAATAAATCGGGGAGGTAGCCTACAGGTTGGCATTACCACCTAGTCTTGTGGGCGTACATGATGTATTTTATGTATCGATATTTCGGAAGTACGTCCACTATCTTGCACATGTGATTGATTACGGATCCTTGGCTATCGACAATGATTTATCCTAAATCGAGGAACCGCTGTAGATTCTGGATTGAAAGGATTAGAGGTTACGTACGAAAACCATTCCCCTGGTGAAGATGCTTTGGAGAAATCATTTACCTGAGGAGGCCACTTGGGAGCGCGAAGAGAAAATCCAAAATAAATATCCCCACTTTTTTCTTGAGGTATGTAACTTTATTTCATTTCGAGGATAAAATTTCTTTAAGTGGAGGAGAGTGTGAGGCTCCGGACCCAAAAATATGATAATTTGGAGTAATTAAAATAATGATAATCATTAAGAGGCCAATCATGCATTGAAAAATGAGGGTTCAAAGTAAAGAGTTGGAAAATACCCGAGTTCAGCAAGCAGCAGGGTTGCACCTACCGCACGCTCGAGGCGCAGCAACGAGCGTAAAATCCAGTGCATAGCCACTCGCCATGCGCCAGGCGCACTCGAGCGAGCCCCTGGCAGAAACCCCGCGCTTGCTGTGTGCTTGTTGGGTGCTCGAGCGGACATTGGCAGAATACAACGCGCTTGCTGCATGCTCGCCAATTGCGCTAGCGCGGTCGCAATTTTTGTCCCGCGTTCTGATTTCGTTTTTGTTATAAAGGGAAGGGGGAAAGAGAGAAGGGGAAAGCAGCTGAAGCACGAAGGAAGAGGAGGGAGAAGAGAAGAGGGAAAAGGGAAAATCACTTATTTCGATCCACTCCAGGTAAAAATAACGGTAGATCGGACTCAGGCAAGTGTACTTTAGAAGTTGTTTTCTGTTTTCACCGCTTCCTCTTGTTTCAAAATTGATGAAAATGCTGTAAAATTTTATTGTTTCATGTTTAAAGAAAACGTAGCATATTTCCCCTGATTGTTCAGTTATATTTCATGTTTACTCATGTGTATCGCAAGATTTGGCTTTGATTTCATGAACAACCATGTAATTAGTGTTCGTTTTGGTTCCAGAAGCATGTGATGAAACCCTAACTCGAAAATATTAGGGATTTTTGGTTAAATTGTATGATTTAGTGTATGTATTTGGATTTATGGCGTTGATTTCATAAATAAACACATGTTTGCTATTCGATTCGAGTCTGAAAGTTTTGACGAAGCCCTAGGTACGAAAATGAAGGGGTTTTAATAATTTTTAACCGTAGCTTCTGTTATATAAAAGTTGATTTGTCACGAACTCGAACCAAGCAGGTCAATTTACATGATTGGCACCGATATGAAGCTCCTGGTATAATTTGGTTTTGAAAATTTTACACGAACTTATTCAGATAAATCACCATGCACTTCTGAAGTAAAACTGAAGGGTTTTTAGACCGTTACTGTGTATTCTAAACATTCTGAAGTTAACCGAAGGGTAATTGTAAAACTCTGATACGAAAGAAGGTTTTCAATTAAGAAGTTAAAACACTTGGAGATAAATTATAAGTTGTATAATTTTTTCTTTTTAATGCAATTTACATACTTACAAAAAAAAAATTAAGAAGTTATTTCTGATACTGTTATTTAGGACCCAAGACCGATTAGAGTCAGGTTACGTTCTTCGGTATACCTTAGAACGTTACGGTGGTGATTGAGGCTAACTCTGTCCATGGAGTTATATGTGGTTCGCCCTTCCTCGAGGAGTTACGGTCAGGAGAAAATATTTTGGTTCTGGTCTACCTTTGGGAGGCACACCTGTACTGATCTTATGGGGCGGGATCTCCTATTTCTATTTATAGCCTTGGATTGTAAGGAGATGTACACAATCTATCCTCGATTGTTCGCTCACTCAGCTAATAGGGTCTATTGGCAGGGTTAGTTTCTGTTCTGCTTTGTATTACTGTTCTGTTCTTTACTATTTTGTACTGATTACTATTCTGTACTGATAAAAAAAGAGAGTTTCAGACTCTGCTTTCTAATTTTGCTTTCTGAATTGCACTGATCCCTAATTTCTGAGTTTAATTCTCGTCAAATTTTGCTTTCTTTGTTTTCTATGTTGTATTTGGCTTAACCGTTCTGTTTATGTATAGTTTTACAACTGTTCTGCATAACTGATTTACTATATATCTACATGTACCTTGTTAGGTCTTGACTCACTATTTTACTATTTTTTCTCCCTCCAGATGGGGACTATAGAGCAAGTACCTGACGAGAAAGAGTGACTTAAAGCATCTTCTGATGACTTTTGAGGATATAAAGATTTTGGAGCTATTTTAGAAAATCAGTTGGATGTAAAGACTTGACTTAATATGTGATTTTGTATATGGATTTTATGCCTACGGACATTTATATGGATTTTGTATAAAAATGCATATGATGTATGTGATGATAAAGAAAAAATTATACTTCTGCAGGTTAATAGTTCTGCTCCCACCCTATACTTCTGGATATTCTGTACAGGTCCTAGATGGCATCTCACTCACGAACTGTTAATGTAGTAGATGGTTTGTTGAATTAATGCCATAGATGATACCTGTGGTCCTGTGAAAGCATGTTGTAGAAAAATTATGGTATAAATCTATAGTTGTGTGCTTGTACGGGTTGGTTATACTTGTTCAGTACAGGTTGTATTTTTGGGTTTTCATCCAATTACAAAGGAGACTCTGTCGAAATTTCTGCAGAAGTTATACTTTGTATTTTGGTTCTAAATCCTGTTTCTGTCTTGACGGAAGTTTCTGAGGAAAAGAAATCCATTCCGTCACATTATCCAAGATGGTTGTGGATGCTTCTGACCAGTTTGCAGCATTTGGGCGTGAGGGCTTTTGCCCGGTTTGCATCCATGTGGCCAGTTGTGGTCTTGGTTTTCCCAGTTTACACAAAGCTTTGTTGCTGCCAAGATTCGAGATGGGTGTTCTGATCGAATTGGTATCTTTGATTAAAAAAAGGGGGGTTTTGGTTGGTGAACTAGTTGATCGGAAAATTGTATTGGCCAGTTAGCTAGTTGTTTGGAAAATAGGAAAAAAAGGAGGGGGGTTTTGGCCGGTCAACTAGTTGACCGGCAACATTTGGTTTGGCCGTTTGCTAGTTGCTAGGAAATTTGACGCCGTTGAGTTTTCCTTGGATGCCAATCTGCTGCTGCTGCTTTGTATTGAGTTACTGCTAGCTTGAGGATTGCTATTTGGGTTAATTACCGGGGTGGATTAACTTGCAAATGTGCAGATTTTATCCTGTTTGCTTATGCCCAGGATGCTGTGTTTTACCGGGATGGCACATTGCTGATTGAAAGCCTTAAGATATTCATTTTCGAGATGATTTTGCATGCTGGCGCTCCCCCTACACAAAATCGGATGCTGTTTGGCCGGTTTGTGGTCTTGTTTGCCCAGTTTGCATGACGCCCTTTATCTAGATGGAAGTTTTGAGCACCTGCTGCTCCAGTGCATTCTTCCGAAATGAAGCTACTTGCTGGTATGGATCCTTACTGCTGGTTTGCCCCAAATGCTCGGTATGAAGTATCTTGGCCGGTTTTGGTGCTCTCGCCGTAACGCTTGTTGTGCCGTTTATAGTATATTGCATTACTAATGCTACCTATGCTCGAAAGGATTACGTGCCAACATCCTGGTCAACACTATTTGACTGGCTTGGTTAATGGCATTAGGCGAATGTTCTTCTGTTTTTTTTTCTTGGTTTTTTACTTTGGATTTGTGATATGTTTCACGGTGCTCGGGCAATGCCCAACTAATTTGTTCTAACTCCAAGTCAGCAAAATACTTTGAGATAGAATATTGATTTTGTATTATTTTTTTCTTTTTCACTAATAAAATTTAATTACTTACTAAAAAAAAGGTAGAACTATTAACCAAGTCAATATCTGTGGCTTATGCAAAAATGATGAGGAAAGTCATAACCATCCTTTTTTGCATGCCCATTTTCAAATGTAGTCTAGGAGAATATGAGTCATCTAGCTAGACTACATTGGCTTTATAGGGAATGGAGACAAAATGTTGAACGGGTTGCTCACAGATGGAAGGGAAAGAATGCCAAAGCACTCTCTTCTAGACTCACTCTAGCTGCCATGGTGTACTTCATTTGGTAGGAGCACAATCAGAGAGTCTTTGATAGCGCACGTGTACGGGGTGCAACCCAACTCACACATGTAATCTATGATGCGTTTCGCCGAAAGTTGGAACTCAGCAATAGTGTAAATAATAGTTGTACCAGAATTGTTTTTTTTTGTAAGTAATTAAAGTTTGATTAAAGTTAGAAAAAAATGTACAAATCTCTACTCTACCTCCAAGTGTTTTGCCGACTTAGATATAGAATAAAGCCGCTAGGGCATTCCCCAAGCACACCAATGAAGAAACATGAATCTAACAGAAGGTATACGAGGGAAATAGAAATCGGTCAAGACCATCAGCCAACCAGCCCAAACCACAGCCTCATAATAGAAGAGTGCATGGGAGCAATCTTCCATCCTCGTAGGTACAAAAAAAATTTGAACTGTCCAAACCTGGTGCGTGTGAAGGACTGGTGAGTCCAGTATAGCCCTCCTTCCACATCTTTCAAATCAGCAACCAAGATAGGGCATTGCCAGGTAGAAGACACTTACCTGTCACCCACCGGAACATGGCCTTGTAGGTGCAGGAGCCATATAGCCCAAAAGAACCTCTTCATCCAGGTCAGCAGGGGTCCATTCCGGGAAATTGTGAGAACCAACATTCAGGTACTCAGACCCAGTGAGAAAAAGCAAACCGGCAAACCACTAGCAGTCTGACGGATATTTCCAGAGAACCACCCACCGACTAGCATTGCCACCAACTACCCTATCAGGAATAAAGCAAAACATCACCAGATGATTACAAGGTGTTCGTCCTCATCAGCTGGGCTTGAAGAGGGCTGCACCCACACGTCCACGTCAGCCCAATCTGCCAGCACGATTGGGCGGGCCAAAGCGCTGACCATAGATCTTCAGACCGGTCAACAAGTTGACTAGCCAAAATAAGTTTTTTTTGTCCACGTCAGCCTACACCCAACCAGGGAAGGGTGAGCGTAGGAGCCGGAAAGCATTGCACTGCCAACCAGTCAATGAGTAAACCACCTTCTTTTTTTTTTTAGTCCATGTTAGCCAACACCCAATCAGGGAAGGGTGAGCGTAGGAGCCGGAAAGCACCGCACTGCCAAATCGTCCACATTAGCAACACCAATGGGAGAAAGACTCCAACATCACACTCACCACGTCAGCAACATCACGATCTGCAAAAGCGTCCACGTTAGCAACACCATCAGGAGAAAAAGCTCCATTAGCATATTCACCATGTCAGCAAAATCGGGATATGCAATCTAAGAAGCCGGTCAACGAGCTGACCGGCCAAACTCCAAAATCCGGTCAACGAGTAAACTGGCTTTTTTTTTAATCAAGGAATAACCATGAAAAAAATAGAAGACGACATAATGATATCAAGAAGATGCCTAATGATTCAAATTTCTCCATCTTAGAGAGAGAAGCTCTCCCTTCTCTCTATCTTTCAAATTTTAAATTTGGAATTTGCTCAGCGTCTCTTTGCTGGCTCTTGCCGTCACCAACGCCGGCCATGACCGGTCCCCTGTTGGCGCCGTCGGTTCCCCCTAGGGCTTCCTTTCCTTTTCCGACCCCAAATCCTTCTTCCTCAGCGACGGTTTCATCTATCGTCACCCTACCCTCTCCCTCCTTCCCTCCTCTGCAAAGGGTCGCCCTGCTTCTGTCCCCTGGCCCCGATGCCTCCTTCCTAGAGAGTTTGAAGCCTTTGGATCTCTGCAACTCCCACATATAGATGCCGTCTCCCTCTCCCCTCGATTTGTATGAAGGGAACGCAGATCGGTGTTTGAACTCGACACAAAATGGATGCGCGGATGGTCAGGGGCCTACGACTCCTAATTCTGAAGCTATTGCTCTTGCTGCAAATCTGACCTACCTGCATTCATCTTCTAGTGTGGTCAAGAGCGAAGCTGCTGCCAAAATTGGGAATGTGCCAAACTCTTCGCAAATTAATTCAGGTGTGGCTCTTCCAATGCCCCCCCCGTCCTCCTGAGTAGATGTCGTCCAAAACAACGGAGTTAGTCTTTGTCCTCCACTTAAATTCTATCCCCCTCAATCTATTGATGGGAATGTCATCTCCATATCTCCTCCTGCTGAGGTCATTTAGCAGAGCTAGGAATTTTGGGGCGCAATGCTAGTGGGATACTTCTATGAAACTCCATTACACTTTCTGGCGGTTAACAACATTGCCCGTAAAATTTGGGCTAGATTTGGGCTATGTCATGTAGCTGGGAATGAAAATGGCTTCTTCTTCTTTCGATTTGCATCTAAAAAACAATTGAATCTCTATTTGTCTAAAGGCCCCTGGGCATTTGGCAAGAAAACCATTTTCCTTAAACCATGGCTGCCTAGAATGGAGTTGTCTAAGGACCCTCACCAAACGTTTCCAGTTTGGATTACTCATTTCAACATCCCAATCGAAAACTAGACCCCCTTAGGTCTTAGTTGGATAGCAAGTAGGGTTGGTAAACCCCTTCAACTGGACTCAAGCACAGCTCGAATGGAATGAGTGCACTTCGCACGGATATGCGTTGAAGTGGGTAAAAATGCTCTCCTTCCTACAAAAATCAGAGTTAAATCTGGTGATAATGAAATGGCCATGCTTGTTAACGTAGAGGTAGCTTACCAGTGGAGGCTGGTGCATCATGTGAATGGTCACTCTGCTAACCAGAAGAGCACCAGAAAGAATATGCCTGTTTAATAGGATGCTATCCCTAGGAACTTGACCCTTGGTGATACCTCAGCTAGTAGTGGGGCCCTTTTATCTATGGATGGCCACAATGCTGTTGACAAATCACAGTGTATGAATCTTGGGCATGCTGTGACTTCTGCCTTTGAACAAGAGGCTACTGCTGATGATCATAATGTGCCATTGGAGAAGGTGCTGCATGCTGATTTAGCTAAGGAGGGTCATGTGGATTCTGTACTTAAGGATAATAGCTGGCAAACAAATGAGCAGCTGATCTCCTCCACATCCCCTTGTCTGGCTCATGCTATTTCTAAGGAGTTGGTAATGGATGTAAAAGATTCCATCAACTCTTTTGCCGTCCTCCAGGTTTCTGAGGATTTGGCTGAGCAGGAGAAAGGTGAAAAAGAATGCAAGTCCTCCATAAGGCCTGGAGTTGCTGGCGAATTGAAGGATTTTGTCTAGAGGTCAGAGCTGCCTAAGAGGGCTGATGAGGAAAATGGCGTTTTTCCTGTGTAACAACTGTTTGACAGGATAGGGTCGGATTCCCAGTTTTCTCCCTCTGATGTTATGCTGTCAATGCCAGATCTAGACGGCGACTGTATCAACTCGAATGCTGAGGACAGGAATTGTGAGCAGGGGTTATCGGAATCCATGGCCCTTGTGGCTAACTCCCATGCTGAAAATGAATCTCCCTATTATGGTTCCCAAAATTGTTCCCAAGGGGTTATGCACTTTAATTGTGATTGTCCGATTGCTTTTGTAGATATGGTGCGCCAGGGACTTAAGGCTTCTGATGATGATCTGCCTAACAGATGCGCTGCCCCCTTGCCAATCTCAGAGGAAGACCAGTCAGTAGCCCTTGGCTCAACATCCGGGGTGGCTGATTACTTTGGCCCTGCCCCGAGCCCTTATGTTGCCTCTATCAAACAACATAGTAAGGAGCCAAGGGCGTTCACCAATATAGGCGAGTTGAGAATGAACATTGCTGAGATGTGTTCGCAATTCGATGCTATTAGATCTCGCTCAGCTTCACCCTCCCCCCTCCCTACCATTGATCGATCCCTAATTCTAGAGGAGGGGTTTTCAAATCTGACCACCAAAGATCCAAAAGGCAGAAAAAAGAAATGTTCACCTAATCCATATAGTTAGGTTGGTCTCAGATGAAGAGGCAACTACTGTCGTAGTGGTGTAGCTTGCCTGCTATGTTTGTGAGGGGTGTAATTTGAATCCTGCTGCTGTTTGGCGAATGCCCCTGGTTTTATCTACCGCCGGATGCTGTCCTTTGCTGAAATCAAGGATCTTTGCATACGTTTTGATATGTAGCAGTGTATCTAACCTTCTTAATGTGACAGGTTGTGGTGTACAAATGACTCTAGAATTCAGCTGACATGTGCTGCTGCCATTTCCTTTGCCAAATTGCTATTTTTCAAATTTGGTGGCTTGTGTGTTGAACCTTGCATCTGATGGATTAGGCTACTCGTTACTGCTCCAATGGCCTTGTTTGTTTTCCCTGGAAACACTGCTGGCCGTGAGGTGCTGCAGCCCCATCTGTGTTTTTTGAGTTGGACAGTGAATTGCTTTAATTCAAGGTGGCCTATGTCGTGCAGTTTGCAAGGGAGAAGCTGCTTTTGACCGAGGTTCCCTATGGCTAAAATTGCATCAGTGCTGAGAACCAAGCAGGATGGAGTTCCATAGGTTTATGTACTGGAAGTGGTGATTTTGAAGGTGCTCTCTAAATTTTACTGGATTGGTTAATGTACCTTTAGCCAGGGTTGACATGAGCAATTCACTATGGTGTATTCCGTGATGCTGAGGGCTGGAATTCGCTTTTGGACGGGATGTCAGCTTGATCAAGGCTCCGTCTAGTAAATGACCGAGATGTTGCCTTGTCCGAGGTGTTCTGTAGCAGTTCTATGCTAAAGTTTTTCTGTTATACATTTGGCCGAGATGGTGTTCTGCTAAGAGATAGTGGCCGTGGTCCTTATTGGCCATGGTGGTAGGTCACTCGAGCTTCTTGGACTTTGCTATTGATTCTGTTGAAGCATGAGCTGGCTTAAGAGCTGCCCATAGATTGTTCTGAAGCCCTGCTGGCTGTTGGGCGATGTAACAACATCTGTGGTCAATGCTGCGGCCAGTGTTTTATGTAATACACTGTCCCTTGTGTGCAGTATTGGTCCATTGTCCGAGATGGCTGCATATGGGGTGTTGTCCATGATCTTTGCCATGGCCTGAGGTGTATGTAATTTTGTCCTGTAAAAGACCAAGATGACAATGACTGCTTTAGATGCTAGGTGTGGCCCTGCTGTTGGAAGATGATGCTGGAAATGTTGAAACTGGTGGATGGTGACTTGCGATGCTGGTGAGCAGATGCGCTTGATGTGGGTGCTGTGTGAAATTTGCTAGTGCCACCTTGGTGCGGATGGCTTGCTGAAATGCTGGAATTGCTGGAAAATCGTTTTGCAGGATTCGTGGTCTTCTAGATTCTGCTACAGTGAAGACTGAGGTCTTCATCGCCCTTTAACCGAGATAGTCCTTAGCCGAGATGTTCCCCGTGCCGAGGTGACTTTGCTGTGCAGACGGTAAAGAACCGTGATGCCATAAGGGAGTGGTGATTGTCTTATGGTGTGGTGCTGAATTATTTTTAGCTCCCGTTTGTTTTCCTAGACTTTTAGCTTTTTTAGGATGATTTCTAGTTTTTATTATTGGTATTACGTTGTTTCAAGACTTATATCTTGGTGCCAAGGGGCTACCCTGCTACTATGCTCTTCCTCCAAGTCGGTATAACACTTGGACTAGAACATTGGTGCTGTAACTTTCCTTTCTTTTTTAATGCACTTTACTTAACAAAAAAAAAAAAGAAGATGCCTACACCCAACCGAGAAGAGTGAGTGTAGGAGCAAGAATGCACCTCAACACCAAAGTGTCCACATCAGCAACACCATCGGGATAAAGGCTCCAACAGTACACGCCCCACTCAGTGTCAGATGAGCAGTGCGCAAAAGACCCAAACCGGCCAAGCAAGAGCTAAAAGGACCAGATAGCCGGAGTGTCTATCCATCCACGATAGCCCCATCGGGCAGCAACTTGCTGGGCAGACGAAGACGCAATCTGCAATCCAAAAAATTAGTCAACAAGTTGACCGGCCCCTTAATCGGGTCAACCAGTAAATCGCCTTTTTTTTTTCAAGGTGCCAGGTAGGCACCTAAATGCCTCCACCCAACCGGAATACAGAGAGAGTAGGAGCCAGGGTGGACATACAGCCGATGCAACCTCGACAGCAGAACCAGCAGAAGAAAAAAAGCTTCAGCAGCATATGCCTCACACAGCATCGGATATGCAAAGCGCAGGAGCCCAAACCGACTAGGCAAGAGAGAGGGATCAGTGTGCAACCGAAGATGGAAGGATTTAGAATCTCAACCAGACAGTAGACCTCGACAATCTGTCCATTTAGTGCTGATTTGCAGCCGTCCTTCGGTTCAAAAGAGGGATACTCCATCTAGTTATAATAGATCTGTCGCTGTGCGTTCTGTCTACGGGAGTGATTTCCAGTTTACACCGGACCATAGTAGAGATTAGGTTAAACATTTGGGATTCATTTTGAGGCAAGGATTTTTTAAAAATTTGTTGGTTTCTTTCTTTCAAGATAAAATAGACCGTGGTAACAAGAGTGAGGTGGAAGGAGAGTGCTTTGAGGTTTTTACCTTTCCAGATGTATGTAGCCCACATGATATTTGAATGCCAATCAGGATGAGGCCAACTTATCCCTGCCTTACAGCGCATCAACAGCCAAACAGCCGAAGTGAACGGGCAAGCAAAGAAAAGGTGGTCATGACTTTCCAAACCATTGGTACATAGGATACAGGACGCTGGTTGTTGTTAGAAGGCGCTCACTCTCTCCAAAGTGCTAAGCCTCTGCCGAATAGCCAGCCATAGAATAAAGGCATGAGTCGGAATATACTTAAGGCCCCAGACAAGATTAAACCAAGCCACCTTTTCTTTAGGCTCTTGGAAAAGCCCATATGCAAATTTAGTCGTGAAAATCCCATTGCTATCATCGCACCATTTTGCCACATCACTACAGGATGAATCGGGGCTATAAGGTGGCATGCTTTCAACGATACCTGCAACCTCCATATCAAATGGATTATGCCACATCCATTTACCTTGCCTGATGATGTCCTTGACTTTTGCATCAGAGGAAAACCCAATTATACACCTGACTCTCTCATTGAACCGATCACAGAGAGGTTCAAGAGGATGCAAAAAATCAAGCTATAGAAAAGTGTCTACTCCATTACCAATATGGTAGCGAATCTTGGGGCGAAGGGAAGTACGGAGTTTCATGAGTTTTTTCCAACTCCAAGGGGTTGAATCCAGAATTTTTATGGTCCAGATGCACCTATCTTTGATGCAATGAGCATAACACCATGACACCCAAACATAGGCCGGATCCTTTGTAATGATCCTCCAAAAATGGCAACACAACAAGGCTTTATTAGATGCTACAATGTTTTTAATTCCCAATCCACCTTCCTCTTTAGGCGTGCAAACATCTTTCCAGGCAATCTTAGCTGTATATTTCCCTTCACAGGAACCGTGCCACAGAAAGCTGTGGATGACCCTATCCATACTCTTCAGAATGGATTTAGGAATGATGAACAAAGAGGCCTAGTAAGTGTGGATTGTCGAGAGGATGGATGAAACAGGCTGGAGCCGCCCACCGAAAGAGAGCCATCTATTCCTCCACGATGAAATTCTCTGTTGTACTTTATCGAGGAGAGATTTACAATCTGAGATGGATAGCTTAGTGGTGATGAGAGGGACACCAAGATATCTAACTAGGAGTTTACCTCTTTTGTAACTGAGAATACCTTGAATACTTTGATTGGTTTCCTCATTCCTAGAGCAGATAAATATCTCACTTTTGTCAAGATTTGGAGAAAGCCCAGAAAAATTTTAAAAAACGTTTAAATCATGTAAAATCTGTATGGACTTAATGTCAGCTTTGGAAAATACAAGAATGTCGTCTGCAAAACCAAGCATCAGTTTTCTAGGTTTCTCACATTTTCAGTGATATTGAAAGTCAGAATTACGCCAATTCTTGACTTCCAGAATACCATTTAGGACCTCCATCGCTAATACAAAGAGATAGGGCGATAAAGGATCCCCTTGTCTAAGACTTTTGGTGCCACAGAAGAAACCCACAGACTCGCCATTTAAATTGATTGAGAACGAAGTGGTGGTAATGCATTGCTTGATCCATATGATCATTGGAGGGGAAAAACCCATCAGCTCGAGAACTGCCATCATAAAATCCCATTGGATGGAGTCATAGGCCTCCATCAGATCAACCTTCAACGCACAATGTGGGACTCCCTTTTTAAGTGATACTTATAAAGTAATTCCTGGGCCAGAAGAATATTGTCTCCAATGTTCCTACCAGCTACGAAAGCTATTTGGCTTTTGTCGACTAGATAAGGCAGAGTTGGTTGAAGACGGAAGGCAATAATCTTAGAGATGATCTTGTATAAGATATTGCAACAGGCGATGGGATGAAAGTCAGAAACCTTGGCAGGAGATTTGATCTTCGAAATTAAGCTTATGATGGTCGCATTAATCTGCTTTAGGAGCTTTCCATGCTGGAAAAAGTCTTAGATAGTTTCAACAATTGAAGGCCCTACTACATTCCAGGTCACTTTGAAGAATTTAGCAGAAAATCCATCTGGGCCCAGAGCTTTACTATATCAATTGATAAAAGAGACTGACGAATCTCCTCAGTAGTGATTGGGCTACTGATGCTAGGACGGAGGTGTTTAGGGACAGAATGGAGAATAAACGGCCGGAGGCTATCATTGTGGAAATGAACATTCAATCTGCTAGAACCCAGGAGGTGAGTGAAATGGGTAATGAATAGATACTGAACTTCATCCAAGCTGCTTGTAGTCGAGCCATCCTCTTTGATTAAGGAAAGGATTTTGTTTCTGTTATGATACCAGCTATTGAGCGAAAGAAATATTTCATGCACTGATCACTATCTTTGAGCCATCTAATTTTTGCTTTTTGCTGAAGAAAATCCAGCTCTTGCCTCAGGGCTCTACGATATGCAGCTTTATAATTTTCTTCTTCATTAACGATGGGCTGAATGGCAGAAAGGAGGCCATCCTTCTGATAGTCCTCAAGGACCTTTCGCGTTCTGGAGACTTCTTCAGAGACATTACCAATGCTACGATTTAAACCTTTATCCTCTCCTTTATCAGCCGCAATTTTGACACAATCTGGAACATGGGGACCCCCTGGACGATACTCTGCCAACTCTGTTGAACAATGGGGATAAATTGAGGATGTTGAGTGATAAAGTTATTGAATCAAAAATAGCCAGATTTCGGATGCCTCATGGTTAAAGGGGACAAAATGCAGGGTGTGTGGTCAGATAGTCTAGCCGGGGGGAAAGAAGCTTTGTAGTTAAGTTCCATATGCCAGGGACCATTTACAACCACTCTATCTAGCTTATGGTAAACACGAGAACCAGACTCTCTACCATCATTCTAGTTGAAGAAGGCCCCGTCATAGATTAGGTCCTGCAGATCCTAGTCTATGAGACATTTGTCTAAGGCCATAGAACTATTACCATGCCAACAACCACCCCGATTCTCAGATGGTGCTCTAATGGCATTGAAATCACCTAAAGCTGCCCAAGGCTGACCAGAGACAAGCTGGTGGATGGCACGCAACTTATCCCAGAGAATTTTACGATCAATCTCGGAGTTTGAGGCATAAATAAAGGATATGAAAAAAGATTGATTATTTATTTTATTCAAGATTTTGTAGTGGATGAGTTGGTCAGCTTTTGACAAAATGCTCAGATCAACACTGTTATCATCCCAACAAATCAAAATACGACCAGAGGGGGTAGAGGAGTAATTCATCTCCCACTTCCAAGACGGCATCAGTTTTTTTGCAATAAGGGAAGCCTTATTTTCTTTAACACGAGTCTCTACAAGACCAACAATATTGCTGCGGGAGGAAAGAATGAAGTGTTTGACTTCATGGGTCTTAAGCTCCCCATTAAGACCACGAACATTCCAGCAGCCAACGTTAACCATGGGGCATGGGAGAAGGGGATTTATTCTTTTTAGGCCCCCGTGGTTTTTTCAAAATAGATTTAGGGTGGAAAGCTCCTCCAGTCTTAACTTCCTGGGCGGAGGGAGGACACCCTGGTGAGCTGGATGTAACAGCAACCACCTGATTTGGCATCTCGTAGGAATCCCTATGGTCTGTGGATTTATTACAAGGGGCAAAATCAATCGACTCTCCATTCTCCTGAGAAGGCCGGGAGCCAGAAACCCTGGTCAGGGAATGAGCCTTGGGATCTACCTTCTGCAGGAGTCCATCAAACTTAAGAGGAACAGCTGAAGCATCAAGATTGTCAGCACTGCTGCCAGCGTGGACAGAGAGTCCATCTACCAAGGATGGATCAAACTGAATTGCCTTGCCCCTAACAAAGGTGTCATGGGTGGCAGCTTGGGATCCACCGATGTAACGATGCTGCCAAAAGATGACTCAGTAAAATCTTGGATACAGCCATCAACACCCTCTCTCAAGCACGGCTCAGGGTGGATAATATCTTCAGTATTTTGGAGAGCATCAAAGGGGTTGGGGGAGGGCGCAGTGGCAACAGGTTTAGCCGGTGCCAACATAACACAAGGCTTGCTCGTGATCCCTTTAATCTCCTTGGTTCGAGCTCCAAGGGAAGCAGGAATTAAACGTCCGGTGGGTTTATACTTAAGGTTCACCTTGTAGTGATCCTTAGTGTGACCAGTGGACTTGCAAATATCACAACAGAGGGGCTTCCAAGGGTATTCCACGGCCATGTCGACGCCATGAAGCACCCCTAAAATTTCTCCAGTGTTGATTCTAATACGTTCTAGTAGTGGAGAGGAGGCCGAAATTTCTACACAAATGTGGGCAAATCTCATTCGTTCCATCTTAGCTGTAGCAGCATCCAGCTGAAGGGGCTTCCCGATAGCACTGGCTATCCAACTAAGGCCCAGGGGAGTCCAGAACTAAACCGGAACATCCTTAAAGTGTAACCAAATGGGAAAGCTTTTGTGGTCCTCCTTGGAGAGTTCCATATCAGGGGACCACTTTTTCAAGAAAATGGTTCGACTTGCAAAGTCCCATGGCCCCTGGTTCAGACAATCCAACATCTGGGCATCATCAAAGAATCGAAAGAGAAAAAAGCCATTGTCTAGTTCGGCTACGTGGGAAATCCCAAATCTGCCCCATATCCTACGGGCAATGTGGTTTACAGCATAGAAATTTAATGGTGCATCATAAAAGTAGCCTACAAGAGTAGAACTCCATACAACCTTGCCTTATTGAATAACCTCAGAAGGCGGAGTAAGTTCGATAATAGTGCCATTTTGTGAGGGGGAAAAGTATTGAAAATGAGTACCTTCTACAGCGGCATCCTTTCGGACAATAGGCGCCCACGAAGGAACGAGCTTAGCCGTCTTCATCGGACGACTTTCCTTTGCAAGAACGATTGGAAGCTCCAGAGAAGACGGAGGGGACGAGGTAACACCAGAGGATGAAGGGGCCTCAGTTGGGGGGAGCCACGTCAGATTCCAGGGCACAGGGCAAACATTCGGAGATCTTATTTTCAGAATCAAGCCCCACGGGAGTGTTTGAAGGTGAAGGAGGAGAACATTGACCGCAGGGGGATCCGATTCCAACGATAGAGGGAAAAGACGAGGGTAAACCTCCATTGGAAGGGTTTGATTTGTTGGAGACAGAGGGGGCACCACGTTCTTTCGAAAAGAAAGCGGAAGCGACTAGGGTAAGTAAGTAAATTGCATTAAAAAGAAAAAATTATACAACATATGATTTATCTCCAAGTGTTTTGCTGACTTGGAATTAAATCATAGACGCGATGGCATACACTGATCACCTAATAATATGACAAAAAAAACTAGTCCTGCTAAAGGATAACAATCAACAAAAGAAATCCAGTACAAACTTTACATTTAGCAAAGTTAGCAGCAAACGTAAGCTACGAGCATGCTACACGCCATCGGCAGCAAAGAACCATTGGTCCAACATGGGAAAGCCTACATGCTTCTGATAAATATGGTAGCATCCAGCAACAGGCCATCATTTTACTTCGAGCATTCTGATAAAGATGGTAGCACAAGATATCCAAAGTGCTTCAGCATACACTCACAGCCTCAACGCTCCACAGTTAGAATTCCAAGGAATCGGTAATGAGGTGGCGCCCACATAGCAGCATTCACACCTACCTTGGCATTTGGCAACAACCATGTCCAAATGGGATCACGGATCCTTAACCGCCTACTCAACCGGGGCATCTCGGCACCAGCAACATCACGGAAGGAACCAACTCGGATGGAGCATACAGCCAAAAAGTGGTCCGGTGTTGTTCGATTTTTCTAATTCTCTACCACATATCCCCTTGGATCATAAGTGATTATATGGCTGAAAATTAGGCCAAATGGTAGACCTCTTTTTTATCAGCGATTCGCGCCATTTATAGTGCAATTTGCAAAAATGTCAGAGGAAGTTCTCAAATTCCTCCCCTTTAGAACTACATAGCCCAACGGTTTGTAATTAATCATATCGTTGAAAATATTGTCGAATAGACGACATCACTTGTTTGTGCAATTTTGACTTATGCATGAAGTACAATCCAAAAGTGATATGGTATTTTCTGATTCATCTCATTCCCCACCACAAATCCCAAAGGAATGTAAGTTGTTATGTGGTTGAAGAATGGGCAAAATGGACGACCTCCTTTTTTTTGCAATTTTTCATTGTGTACAATGGAATTTGCTGAAAAGTCAAAGGAAATTCGTGTATTCATCTCCTTTGCAGCTTTGTGGCCCATTGGTTTGTAAATAATGAATTCGTTGAAAATATTTTTTTTGGTAAATAATTAATTGTATTAAAATAAAAATAAAAAATTATAGAAACCAATATTCTATCTTCAAATGTTTTTCCAACTTCAAGTTAGAACAAAGACGTTAGGGCATTCCCGAATACCAAGTGACATAACATGAAATTAACATAAAATAGCACAGGAAACAATCAAAAAAATACAAACTAGTGAAAATGCTAAACCGGCAAAAATCTCCAAACCAGTAGGAGGCACAATACATCATACAGGGCATTGCCCCATACCGACAAAAATTTCCAAACCAAACCAAGAAATTGTGATAAATCGACAAGCAACTTCTTTTTGGAAGAAAGAAAGAGAGCAGCAGGCGCTCCAAACCAGCAGAAACTATACCGGGTGATTCCTCCAAATCGGCCTTCTTTTCCAAAGCATACTAGGAGATTGTGACAAAACAACAATCAGCAACGTATCGGCAAAGTGGAAAAGATCAGTAGGACCAAACTAGCTGCATTCACCGTACCGGCAAGTCAGCAATCCAAGCCAGCCCGGCAGAATCTATACTGCCTATGCCAATCCAAATTGGGACATCCAAGAAAGCCATCCATTCCAGGCTTGAACTAGCATACCGTCCGTTCACATTACCTTGGATGGAAACTAACAAACTAGCAGATAAGTACATCAGACTAATCTACCCAAGTCTAGTATCTTGAAAAGTTCCAAATCGCTTGAGAAAGTACTAGGCCTTGTTCAGCTCAGCCACTGGCATCACAGCTCTTTCCATACTTCTCGGCCAAATCACAATCGCAGTCATTTGTTTGCGACCCAGCACTTTGCGTACACAGGACTTTCAATAAGGCCATCCATTCCCGGCATGAATAAGCATACCTGCAATCCAAGTAGAAGAACAACAAACCCGGCCGGGGAACCCTTTTTTTGGGAAACCGACATAAAGCGGCCGAAACGCCATACCGGGCAAATCGCACAGGAGCAGCCAAATCACCTAATCGTCCAAATTAGTAGAAATACGCAAACCGGCTAACAAGCCAAAATTAAGGAATTCATCCAGAAATTATTTATTTATTTATTTATTTTTGTGCAAACCGACATGAAGCAACAACACTGCCAAAGCGTCCAAATCTGCAACAGGATGCATATTGTTTTTTTTATCAAATTGGCATGAAGCAACAACAAAGTCAAGGCGTCCAACTCAGCAACAGGACGCATACCTGCCAACCTACCAACATTAAGGCATTCTGTCCGGAATGCGCCCCATTTTTTTTAACAGACAATCCAACCCGGTAAAAAAAAACAAACCATCCCACCACGCCCATACCAGCAAAGTGACACAAACCGTCACTTTGCCGATCCATCTATCCAAGGCATTCCATCCTTGGGAATACCATCTGTTCATCCTAAGAATTCTATGCTTGGCATATCGTGCAAGATGTGCACGCTGCCAACCTTTTTTTTTTTTTTTACAGACAACCCATCCCGGCAAACTTTTCAAACGTGGCAAAGAAATACAAACCATCCCACCACGTCCATACCAGCATAGTGACACAAACCGGCAATTTGTCAATCCATCTATACCAGGCATTCCATTCCGGGAATACCATCCTTCATCCCGGGAATTCCACGCCAGGCATACCGAGCAAGATACGCATGCTGCCAACCATTTTTTTCTTTCCTTTCACTTTAACCTCTAGGATTTTTAGAAGATGATTTTTTATGTCTCCGAGACTTGTGATGCTTTAATGAGCCTGCTTGCTCAGAAGGAGAAGATGTAGCCTCAACAGCCTTCTCCTAAGTGGGAGAGGAATGTGAACCACCCTCCTTCCTGTTGAAAGAAAAGCACCAAGAATTCCCATTGCATGGGTAGAGTCATCAGCTATATGAAGGCCCTCCACTAATCTACCCAGTTGGCTAAAATAGTAGTTTGGAAATTCAATCTCCGCTTTTTGAAGGGTATCTAGAAAATCATACACTGCCTGCCTCCTATTAGGGATAATGAAGCAATGTATGGCTGAGTAGTCTCAGCTGCCAACAATATCTTGATGGCATCACGTAAGTTACCTTTAAGACTATCCAGATTTGTCACTGCCCGAGGAGAAGAAGATTTGAGCTCAACCATCTCTTCTTGAGAAGCAGAGATGGGCTCCTTGATAGCTTCAGCAAGCAAACATTGTTCCAGGAGATCACTTACCGTCTGCCGCCCTTCCGGAGTTAAGGCAGCTAGATATGGCTGAGTAGCATTTGCTTCCAGCAACATCCAGAGAGCTTTAAGTGTTGGATCTTGAAAATCCTCCTGATCACTATGCGCATCATGGGAATCCTCATGAGAGGCCTCTTCATGATTAGGTGCTTCTCCTTGAACACTATGCACATCCTCAAATGAAATAGTATTTTTCAGTCTGCCTTCTGTGGGCATTTCAGACATTGCAACACTGTGCTGCTGCACTCTTTCTCTAATAGTAAGCTGCTCACATTGGAGCATATGGTCATGTCTAGATTCATGTGTCTAGAGAAGAGGTGATAATGTAGTGAACATAACTGGAGTAGGCGATATAGCAGGGACATCACTGTTTTCATTCCTAGAGCAACCATATGCTCTGGTAGAGGATTCATCTGAGTTCACCAAAAGAGTGGACAAGCCATCATCAAATTTGAGAACCTCAAAAGGATTAGAAGTGTGAATCACTTGATCCAAGTTCCTAGGTCTTTCTTGAGTTCGAATAGCTTCCTGCTCAGCATAATTCAGAGGATCCAGCACGGATGGGGGAGCAGGTATAGCCTTACCCGTTGGCCTATATATCATTTTTGATTTGCATTGGTTAGTATTATGTCCAATTTTCCTGGTTTTCTTATCTCGCGATGGTCTCCATTGATAATCTACCTCCACCTCAACAACCTTGGCTGAGTTCACATCAGAAGCCTTGCCAGAATTTAATCTGATTTTTGCAGGGAGTGGATCATCACCTCCTACTTCTTTTTTTTTTGGTAAGTAATTAAATTTTATAAATAAAAAAAGAATACATATCAATGTTCTTTCACCAAGTGTTTTGCCGACATGGATTAATAACAAAGACGCTGGGACATTCCCTAAGTACCGTGAAACAAGTCACAAGACCAAAAGAAACAAGAAAGTTGAAAAGACAAAGAAGGTCATAACCACCAAGTCGGTAACATGTGAGGACAGGTCACAACCCGCAACCCTAACCGTCATCCCAGGCAATCAGGTAATCTAGGATGCCGTGATCATGTGCGAAAAGGAGCCAGGATGACTAGGGAGGCATCCATGTTGGAAACCGACTTGGACGTATCTGCAGCACCTCTGCCATTGGCATGTCGATCAGAAGACTAACTCCAAATACATCTAAACAAACTATCGCAATAACCTCGTACATAGCTACCACCTCGATCAAAAGTAGCGCATCCATAGCATTCACCTCGGAAACACTGCAGCAAACAGAATCATGAGAAAGAACTGACAACTCGGTCCCAGGAAGCACAGTTCCACACTCTACTCGAGCCCGCAATCTTATTCTATGGACATAACCAACTTTTTTTTGGTAAGTCTATGGACGTAACCAACACATCTGCTAACTTCGTCAACGCACTGCACAGTGCAACAAATGGAACGATGCGAACCCATTTTACCCAACAGAACACTAGCAGATCAATAGGAGGCCAGCACCCCGGCATTGGTAGGTGACTGCATTCTTGTTTCAAGAACTTCAAGAAGGCATCACACTCTGAAATGTAGCATTTACAAACTAGGCACGGTCATCTGAAAATCAGCAAATCATAGATGGTAGCTTCATTTATCATCAGGGTTTCAAAAAATCAGCTGGATACACTTCAAAGGAAACAGCTTGGGGACACACTCACTCAAAACCCCTCAGTCCAAGGTTCTAATCTGAGCATCAACTCAGCAAACACATACGAGGCACAAATCGGCAATAGTTGAGTATAGGGATAATAGAGAGGGAAGCACCAATTTTATGCTATGCTTCAGCATCTACATGACAGCAGCCCCAGAAGCACTTCAACCGCAATTGCAGCCAGTAACCACTTTCCCGCCAGCAGCTTTTTTTTTGTAGGTAATTAAATTTTATAAATAAAAAGAAAGAAATACAGAATTGGTATTGTATATCCAAGTGTTTTGCCGACTTGGATTTAGAACACAGACAATGGGGCATTCCCCAAGTACCACGAAACGTTTCACGAGTCCAAAGGAAAAAGAACTCGAAGAGACAAAGGAAGAAAAAGAGAAACATCTTCCAAAGGCCAATAACCAAGTTGGTCAAAGAGGGACAAGCTGAATCAACCAATTGAAATCTAAACTTCCAACATCCGTAGCAAAGTTCTGAGATCTTGTGCGAGGGGGGACCATGATTCAGGAATACCCCCAGGCTTAGCACATTGGATAGGGTAAGCAACTTCCTTCATATTCCAGCGTAACGTATCCTCCGTTCCATTGGAAGGGAAAGTCATGATCACCTCTTCTTTGATTGCCCTTTCTCCTCGGCCGTGTGGAGACTAATGCGCCGTAAGGCAGGGTTTAGCTGGCCTCACCCTGATTGGCTTTCAAACATCTTGTGGGCAGTAAACTGCTGGAAGGGTAATAACCTCAAAGCTCACTCCTTCCGCCACACCCTTGCTGCCTCGGTCTATTTTATCTGGAAGGAAAGAAATCAACGTTTGTTCAAGCAAACGGTGGCACAAAATGAAACCCCAGTTGGTTAACCAGATCTTTGTTGCGGTCCGGGGGAAACTGGAGACCTCTCCCATTGCCAATGTGCATAGGGACAGAGCTATCCTGATTAGATGGAGCATCCCTCTTACGAACCTAAGACCGGATGGTTAGCTCTAATAGATAGTTTGTTGTGGTCTAGTGTTTAGCCACGACCCTTATCCTGTTCACCCCAGGCCCTATCTCTCTGCCTGGAATGGTACCCTCCCCTTTTGACTGACCGACTCAGGGTTCATTTTTTTTGCTCGACGGATGCTGCTGGGAGCTTTTGTTGCTCATTCCTTTTCCTCTGGCGCGGTTATCGAGGTCACATCAGGTGTGAGTCCTCCTCGGCTCCACAAAAATAAACTGAGGCTATTGGTTTGCTTGTTGACCGGTGCTTGGGGTCAGTTTCAACCTCTCGTCCGCCTTGCTAGCCTAGAGGGCTGACGTGGAGGCTTTGGGGCCTCCATCCATCTGGTCCTTTGGCTCTTGTTTGGCCGGTTAGGTTCTTCGGTGCCTGTTCAGCTGTTTCTGAGAGGGTTGCGTTCTGTTGGAGCCTTTTTTCTCCTTAAGTGGTGCTGACGTGGACTCCGTGGCGTTGATTCCCTTTCTGGCTCCTTCACCCAATTTTCCTGGTTGAGTACTACTGACCAACTCTGCTGTTGCATTTCACGATATTGCTGCCTGTGGTGAAGTGCTGTCAGTGGCTATTAGTGTGGACGCTATTGAGGTCTGTGACGAAGCTGACGTGGAAGTGTACGGTTACTTGTTAAGGCTTCTCGGTTTAGCGTTTGGCGATCTCGCTGATGTGACGTGAGTGTTGCAAGCGCTTCTTTCCTCATGAAGGCTCTTCTGACGTGGACTCGTTTGTGGACCATGTTTGTAGCTAATGTGGTGAATGTGCTATTGGATCCTCTCCCGTTTGTTGCTGATGTGGCTCCTTTGGCATCTTTCACGTTGTCCGGATGACTGTGGGATGTTCTCCAGCTCCTACCCTCACCCTTCCCCCGATGGGTGTGGGAGGTAAAAAAAAAAACACACACACATA
>JAODPA010073170.1:0-29981 GCA_025585075.1 Nepenthes mirabilis
GTATGGAAGGCGACACGTGGCGTAGGCACGTCAGGCCTGCCTGCCACCACGGGGGGTGCGACTGTGACAGGGACACCTGTCACAGCCTGCAGATTCGGCGCTCGGAGGCGCATGGTCTGCAGGTACAGCGTGTCAGGAGCCGTTGCGTGCGCTGAGCTGGCATCCGGGTTGTTTTGGTCTTTATGGTTGTCCCCGTCTGGGAGGAGTCTTGCTGTTTGTCCGGGCGGCCAAGTAAGTTTGAGTCGAGTCAGATGTTCGAACCAGGCCGGGTACATGGGCCTTTTGGGCCGGTCTTCTTGTGCGGCCCTTTGGGCCTGCGTTCGTGATTTTGGGCCCAAGTTCCAGGACCTATCACATTTTTATATAGAAAATACTTTATCATATATAATAGGAATCGGATACATGAAATGCAATGCATTTACCTTTCTTTATTCTTTTGTTTTACTGAACTTAATTACAATTTCCTTATCTGGACAGACCAGGCTACTAAGTCTTACCAACTAAAGGAGTGATTGATCGAAGTTTGTATTATATTTTATGCACACAATCTAAGGCCAGAGCTCGTATTAGTACCCCAAAATGGGTGATTGTGTTTTATCCACACAATCTATGGTCGGAGCTCGTATCTCACCCTGAGATGGGTGGATTATGTTCTGTCTACATAATCTAAGGCTGAAACTTGTATTAGCACATTGAGATGGGTGGTACATATCTTCATACCCGATAAATAAGGCCGAAGTCATCTTAGCGATACTAAAACTGAATTATTAGATATCGATCTTTCACTATAATATACTAAGGCATGCCAAAATATACTATCCGTTAATTTATCATTGGTCCAATTTCTTATTTCCTTTCAAAAGTTAGTAGGAAACTCTATGCTCATTTTTCTTAGTTTTCTTCACTCTAGAAGAACAAAACTGAATTTCGTAACACTCTTGTAGAGTCCCCACTACTTTCATGTATAGCAAATAATATTTAAATACAAAACATATACTGAAAATGCATGCCATACCTCATTCCGTGTGCGGAGTATTTTAGTCTATTTAGTTGTTGATTATTGTCTAATTCTATAATTTAACTTAATGAAATTTGGTCCGAGGCCTTCTATGGCTGGGGGTGCCGATGGCCGAAGCCTTAAATGGCCGGGGAGGGCTGATGGTCGAGGTCTTATATGGCCGTGGGGTGGTGCTTTAATAGCCGGGTGGTGAATTTATGTCTAAGAGCAAGTGTTGTCTAAAAGCCATATCATGGCCAAAAGCCTCACTCAATGGCCGAGAACAATTTTGTGTCCAGGACTAAGTGTCCAGGGGCAAGGTGGTGGCTAAACCCATGTTATGACCATGGGCATCACTCAAGGGCCGAGGACAACTTTGTCTCCAGGTCGAGAAGCAAGGTTAAGGCTAAGAGTCATATTGTGGCCAAGGACATTACTCAATGGCCGAGGACATTATTACAACCGAATACTTAATGATGCCTGAGGGTTATTAACAGCCTATTCAGGGTCGGTTCAAGCCGTCTTCAAGAACTGATAGAATCAAAGTCAAGGTTGTTGACCGGATTCTCAAGCTCGTGGGTAGCCCGGTTCAGTATCAAATTTTAAGTATTCTGAGTAGCCTTTTACTGGTAGGTATCGGAACCTCTGTACTATGTACTGTGGCCGGGCCAGTAACGGTTCAATCGTATGGGGTCCGGTTTCGTCATGGTTCTGGAATTAGTCAATTCTGGCTCAGCAGAATTTCTTCAGGATAGTTTGGCAATTCTGATCTTTCCAACCAAATTGGGATCGGTTCTTGACCAATCCAAGGCATCCCATTATTCCTACGAGACTCTAATTTAATAATATGCTCATTTTATGGCCGGTCCAAGTTATATATTTAGCCGGTTAAGGCCTGGAAAGTGGCCACAGATTCAGCATCAGCAGTTTTCTGATACAGCAAGTATTTTGTTGCTATTTTGGGGGCCTTTTTGTGACCATTTTGGGCTCAAAATTTACACATTAACACTTTAACATTATCATAATATGGTTAAGTCATTATGGCTGCCGGTTCAGCCCGTTTGGGAACCGGTTTCGGGGCAAAAAGTTCATATATCAGCAGATTTGCTAAATCTGGCCAGTTGCTGATATGGAAGCTAGTTCAGTGACCAGCTCAACTTGGCTTTTCGAGCTGTTTGCTCACGACTTAAGTAAGGTACTTAACTTATAATATACCAAACTTGGGCTCATTTGGACATCGTTTGGTTGGTTGTTTGGCAAAAGTTCCAAAAATAATTTCTTCGGCAGTTTAAACTTCAGATCCCAGTTTAGCAATTTCAAGAAATTTTGGATGATTATGATCAAATGCATACAAATTGCAAGTATTAAAACGATAATACTTGACGAATTAACAATAAAAAACAACAAAGAACGAAGGGAATCAGAGTACACTTGCCCTTATGAATCAGAGTTCTGTTTCCCTTCTCCTCCCTTTATTCCCTTTGGCCTCTCAGTTCCCTTCTCCCCTTACTCCCTTCAGCTGTTATACTTCCTCTTTTTTTTCTCTCCTATTTTCTTCTTGCTCATCCTTTCTCCCTCATGGCTTTATATAGAGGTAAGGGAGGTTTGCTGACTCACTCCTATTGCATGTAGTTGCTGCTAGCAACCATCTTCTAATGCCGACAAATGTCCCCTACTTAAGCTAACTCATCCCCCAAATGGTGCTCAATCACCTTGTCTAGTCTAGGTAATCATTAATCTAATGTATAGAGTTCCAGGTGGCATCACATTTAGCTAACACAGCTGTTAAGGGATAAGTTTTGCAACTATGGTCAAAATTGGCTGCTGCCATAATTTGTGGATATACAGATGCCAGTCACTTCTCCTCCTCTGCTGACTTACTTCAGCAGTCTAGTGCCTAATGTGTCGTGTGTCTTTCCCCCTTAACATACTAGGTATACTTAGCTAAATTTCCCGTTGTGTGGCCAAAGTCATGGTCAAGGGTGTGACGGAAGTCATGACTAAGGTATGATGTCCGAAGTCATGGCTAAGGCGATGTCTGAAGTCAAGGATATGGTGCTTGGTGGTGGTCGAGGATGTGGAACTTGGTGGTGGCGGAGGTCATGTTGCAGTGGCCGAGTACATGGAGTTTGGTGAGGGCCCAAGACATGGTGCTTGGTGTTGGTCGAGGTCTTGTTGTAGTGGTCGAATACATATAGTTTGGTGAGGGCCAAGGACATGGTGCTTGGTTGTGGCCGAGGTCATGTTGTAGTGGCTGAGTACATGGAGTTTGGTGAGGGCCGAGGACATGGTGCTTGGTGGTGGCCGAGGGGCTTACATGGTATGTGGCCGAGGAATTGTTATGTCCTGGGGCCTTCTAATCTATAAGTATTTAGCATAATTAGTATGTTTAGCAAAAATTATGAAATTTGAAACTTGGCCCTTACACGCAGGGCCCTTCAGGAAGGAAGAAATGAAAAGTATTCCCGGTAATTGCTTCGAAGCTCTCCCTTTCTTCTTTCTCCACCGTTGTAGCCTAACTTATTTTTATTTCATGCAGCAAGAGAAGATTGTAGGCACAGTGGTGCAGGGAATGCACTAGTAGGAGGCGGTGATTGAAGATCGGAAAGAGGAGATTCTCCAGCTAGGAGAGAAGCTGAGCCAGCTAAGCGCTTATGTTCAAAAGCACCAGAAAAAGAAGGCTGCACTCTAGTTAGGACTGTCTGAGCAGAGGGTGCAATCGACAAGACTAGAAGAGAGGGCTGTCCAAGCAAAAAGGCTCACGAAGGAGCTCCTGGTGAAAATAGTCTTGTTAGAGAACGAGCTGTCCACTCGTCTGCGTCCTGAGGAGGTCACTCAGGTGCTCTGGGCTAGGCTCTAGGATGGCATTAACATCTGTCGCTGGATTGCCAAGGTTGTCGATCATGACTTTCCTATTGGCGTCCTTGACCCCTTGAACAGTGGCACCTAGTGGCGTGAGGACCTAGTTGACAACTCTCGCGATGCACAAGAGCCTCTCCCACGTCCTCTTGGGGGCTTCGCCCCATTGCTCGGATTTTTGTACTTTCTGTTCTTTATTGTACTTGTAAATAAAGTCTTATTGATAAAGAACTTATTTCAATGACGTATCGAATTCCATGACTTTACCTGACTTTCTCTTTAGTCATTTCTTTTTACGCTGGCTGGCCGTTCGGCATTTTGCACTTCACGCGGAATAGCCGATCGTCTCGTAACGTTAATTATTGCAATCTGGTTGCTCGGAGACGTGTGTCGTGTTTTTAGAGGGATCCTAAGTCCTCGAGGAGACATCAGCATGAGTCCTGATGTTGTATCAAGTCTTTTTGTATATGAGCACACTTTTTGTTAACTGAATTGAGATTTTGTTTTATGTGGCGCTTCCCATGTTATAATTCTAGGTGGCCAGCCTTCTGCTAGAGCATTTATTCTTTCACACTTTGTCCTGATTTATAGAGCATTGTGGACTAACTATGCTATCTCCTATTGGAGGAGATGATTATATGTACCGTTTAAGCCCCTTAAGGTTTTGTATTAGACTGTGAATGGGCCACTTCGGATAGAACCAAGGTTTAATTCAATCACTTACGGGCCACTTATCCTGGAGCCAAGGTTTAATTCAATGGCTTACAGGCTGCTCGACATGGAGCCAAGGTTTAATTCGGCTACTAATGGGCCACTTGGATGACCAAAGTTTAATTCAACCATTGATGGGTCACTTGAATGACTAAGGTTTAATTTGACCACTGACGGGTCACTTTAATGACCAAGGTTTAAATGTGAGCGAGTGAAAACCCGCTCAACTTAGGGGCAATCTAAGTCACCTGTTTTTATGCACCTGCAATCAAACATTCATGTGGGAATACAAAAAAAGAAAAGAAGCAAAAAATAACATGTAGATGAAAAGGGAAAAGAATATTTTTATTAACAACTAGGTATGTTACAAGCACACCTTAGATCACACAGATGACCAACCTTGGTCTTCATTGGTAGTAGCGCTTTAGGTGGACCGTGTTCTAAGTCTATGGGACCAACTTGTCATTTTGGGTTCAGAGATTACATACTCCATTCTACAAAATAGTTGAGACTAGGAATGGGCCTTCCCAATTCGGGGAAAGCCTTTTTTCGATTAGCTGTTTTACCCATGGCCTCTATACTCTGCAAGACCAAGTCTCCAATTTTGAATTACTCTGCTTTTACTTTTCTGTTGTAATAACAAGCAATTCATTGTTGGTAGGCAGCTGTGCACATTCTGGCCACGTCGTGGGCTTCTTCCAGTAAGTCTAGGTGTTCCCTTATCTTTTTAGAGTTGCCAAGTGGATTGAAGGCTTTGACCCTAAGACTTAAGAGCCTAATCTCAACCGGTATCACAACCTCAGTCCTATAGTAAAGGCTGAAGGGGGTCTCACAAGTTAGTTCTTTAGGAGTTGTCCGATACAACCATAGCATAGAGGGAAGTTCGTCAACGCAGGAGCCCCCTACGTCCTCCAACTTGGTCTTTAGATTGTGCAAATAGTATCCGGTTGGTGACTTCTACCTGTCCGTTTGCTTAGGGGTACGCTATCGAAATGTGGACCAATCTGATGCTCAGACTGGTGTAATACTTGGTGAAGCGCTTTTCCAAAAATTGGGTTTTGTTATCAGTCATGATAACCTCGGGAACACTAAATCTGGTTACTATGCTCTGGTGGACAAATTTCATAGCATTGTACTCGGTGATCTTGGCCAGTGGGGCTGCTTCAACCTATTTAGTGAAGTAGTCAATTCTCGGGATGATGAATTTCTTCTGCC
Source organism: Nepenthes mirabilis (assembly GCA_025585075.1). Lineage (NCBI taxonomy): Eukaryota > Viridiplantae > Streptophyta > Magnoliopsida > Caryophyllales > Nepenthaceae > Nepenthes > Nepenthes mirabilis. The sequence goes on from JAODPA010073170.1 coordinate 5,783, forward strand.
CAGCTGTAAGGGGAAACGGTCCAAGAATATCGAGCCCCCATTGCGGGAAAGGCCATGGTATTTGGAGGGATCTCAGCTCTATGGCGGCTGGTGGTGAAGGTTGCCATGGAGTTGACAATTCTCACACCTCTTCACAAATTCTAGGGCGTCCTTCTTCATCATTGGCCAGTAATATCCCTAGCGCATAACTTTGAACACTAGGTTATTACTGCAAATGTATGATCTGCATATCTCGAGGTGGACCTCGCTCAAAGCGTAGTCAGCCTCCTCGGGGGTAAGACACCAGTGGTACAAAATCGAGTATCATTGGTGATACGACCAAATACTTAATGATGCCTGAGGGTTATTAACGGACTATTCAGGGTCAGTTCAAGCCATCTTCAAGAACTGATAGAATCAAAGTCAGTGTTGCTGACCGGATTTTAAAGCTCGTGGGGAGCCCGGTTCAGTATCAAATTTTAAGTATTCTGAGTAGCCCTTTTACTGGTAGGTATCTGAACCTTTGTACTATGTAATGCGGCCGGGCCAGCAACCGGTTCAATCATATGGGGTCCTGTTTCGTCGTGGTTCTGGAATCAGTCAATTCTGCCTCCGCAGAATTTCTTCAGGACAGTTTGGCAATTCTGATTTTTCCAACCAAATTGGGATCGGTTCTTGACCAATCCAAGGCATCCCATTATTCCTATGAGACTCTAATTTAATAATATGCTCATTTTATGGCCGGTCCAAGTTATATATTTAGCCGGTTAAGGCCTGGAAAGTGGCCACAGATTCGGCATCAGCAGTTTTCTGATACAGCCAGTATTTTGTTGCTATTTTGGGGGCCTTTTTGTGACCATTTTTGGCTGAACATTTACACATTAACACTTTAACATTATCATAACAAGGTTAAGTCATTATGGCTGCCGGTTCAGCCCGTTTGGGAACCGCTTTCGGGGCAAAAAGTTCATATATCAGCAGATTTGCTAAATCTGGCCAGTTGCTGATATGGAAGCTAGTTCAGTGACCCGCTCAACTTGGCTTTTTGAGCTGTTTGGTCACGACTTAAGTAAGGTACTTAACTTATAATATACAAAACTTGGGCTCATTTGGACATCGTTTGGTTGGTTGTTTGGCAAAAGTTCCAAAAATAATTTCTTGGGCAGTTTAAACTTCTGATCCCAGTTCAGCAATTTCATGAAATTTTGGATGATTATGATCAAATGCATACAAATTGCAAGTATTAGAATGATAATACTTGACGAATTAACAATAAAAAACAACAAAGAACGAAGGGAATCAGAGTACACTTGCCCTTATGAATCAGATTTCTGTTTCCCTTTTCCTCCGTTTATTCCCTTTGGCCTCTCAGTTCCCTTCTCCCCTTACTCCCTTCAGCTGTTATACTTTCTCTTTTTTTCCTCTCCTATTTTCCTCTTGCTCATCCTTTCTCCCTCATGGCTTTATATAGAGGTAGGGGAGTTTTGCTTACTCACTCCTATTGCATGCAATTGCTGCTAGCAAACATCTTCTAATGCCGACAAATGTCCCCTACTTAAGTTGACTCATCCCCCTAATGGTGCTCAGTCACCTTGTCTAGTCTACGTAACCATTAATCTAATGTATAGAGTTCTAGGTGGCATCACATTTAGCTAACACAGCTGTTAAGGGATAAGTTTTACAACTATGGTCAAAATTGGCTACTGCCATAATTTGTGGATATACAGATGCCAGTCACTTCTCCTCCTCTACTGACTTACTTCAGCAGTCTAGTGCCTAATGTGTCGTGTGTCTTTCCCCCTTAACATACTAGGTATACTTAGCTAAATTTCCTGTTGTGTGGCCAAAGTCATGGCCTAGGGTGTGACGGAAGTCATGACTAAGGTATGATGTCCGAAGTCATGGCTAAGGTGATGTCTGAGGTCAAGGATATGGTGCTTGGTGGTGGTAGAGGATGTGGAACTTGGTGGTGGCAGAGGTCATGTTGTAGTGGCCAAGTACATGGAGTTTGGTGAGGGACAAAGACATGGTGCTTGGTGGTGGCCGAGGTCTTGTTGTAGTGGCCGAGTACATAGAGTTTGGTGAGGGCCAAGGACATGGTGCTTGGTGGTGGCCGAGGTCATGTTGTAGGGGCCGAGTACGTGGAGGTTGGTGAGGGCCGAGGACATGGTGCTTAGTGGTGGCCGAGGTCATGTTGTAGTGGATGAGTACATGGAGTTTGGTGAGGGCCGAGGACATGGTGCTTGGTGGTGGCTGAGGGGCTTACATGGTAAGTGGCCGAGCACATCGATTTTGTGGTCGAGGAATTGTTATGTCCCGGGGCCTTCTAATCTATAAGTATTTAGCATAATTAGTATGTTTAGCAAAAATTATGAAATTTGAAACTTGGCCCTTACACGTAGGGCCCTTCAGGAAGGAAGAAATGAAAAGTATTCCCGATAATTGCTTCGAAGCTCTCTCTTTCTTCTTTCTCCACCGTTGTAGCCTAACTTATTTTTATTTTATGTAGCAAGAGAAGATTGTAGGCACAATGGTGAAAGGATTGCACTAGCGGGAGGCGGTGATTGAAGACCGGAAAGAGGAGATTCTCCAGCTAGGAGAGAAGCTGAGCCAGCTGAGCGCTCAAGTTCAAAAGCACCAGAAAAAGAAGGTTGCACTCCAGTTAGGACTGTCTGAGCAGAGGGTGCAATCGACGAGACTAGAAGAGAGGGTTGTCCAAGCAAAGAGGCTCACGGAAGAGCTCTAGGTGAAAATAGACTCATTAGAGAAAGAGCTGTCCACTTGTCTGCGTCCTGAGGAGGTCACTCAGGTGTTGTGGGCCAGGCTCTTGGAAGGCATCAACATCTGTTGCTGGATGGTCAAGGTTGTCGATCATGACTTTCCTACTGGCGTCCGTGACACCTCGAACCATGGCACCTAGTGGCGTGAGGACCTGGTTGACATCTCTCGCGATGCACAAGAGCCTCTCCCACGTCCTCTTGGGGGCTTCGTCCCATGGCTCGGATTTTTGTACTTTTTGTTCTTTATTGTACTTATAAATAAAGTCTTATTGATAAAGAACTTATTTCAATGCCGTATTGAATTCCATGACTTTACCCGACTTTCTCTTTAGTCATTTCTTTTTACACTGGCCGGCCGTTCGGCGTTTTACACTTCACGCGGAATAGCCGATCATCTCAAAACGTTAACTATTGCAATCTGGTTGCTCGGAGACGTGTGTCGTGTTTTTAGAGGGATCCTAAGTCCTCAAGGAGACATCAGCATGAGTCCTGATGTTGTATCAAGTCTTTTTGTATATGAGCACACTTTTTGTTAACTGAATTGAGATTTCGTTTGGCGGCAAATGCGCCACATAGCCGGGTATAGATGGCCCCACCCAAATTGGAATTCAAACATCTTGTGGGCAGCTAAACGGTGGAAAGGCATAAATCTCAAAATATATTCATTTCGCCTTACTCTTGCTGCTTCCGTCTATTTCATCTGGAAGGAAAGGAACCATCGTATGTTTAAGGGTTCGAGGAATCTTAATGCAACCCAAATGGTTTCCCAGATTTCTGCGGCAGTCAGGGGGAAGATTGAGGTTTCTCATAGTGCAGGAACTGTGCAGGACAGGCGAATTCTGGAAAGATGGAACATTCCTTGCTCCAACTTGCACTCGGATGACTGGTTTTCCGGTTGATATTTGGTCATTGTGGCCTGATTCCGGAGTTGTTTGTGGTTGAGGTCTCAGGATTCCGGAGTCTTTTTTTCTCTCTCCCTTGATTTAGAGGACTCCGGATCCGAAGTGCTTCCTTCTTAGCTTTTAGATAAAAAAAAAAAAATCTGTCCTCGCTTTTGTGTACTCCGGATTCCGGAGTGTTTTTGTGCGCTGCTGTTTCTGGCGCTTGTTGGACTCCGGTTTTCGGAGTGCTTTTGCTTTGAGGATTTCGGTTCCTTCTTTTTGTGCTTAACAAAAAAAAAATCTGTCCCTGCTTTTGTGAACTCCGGATTCCGGAGTGTTTTGTGAGCTACTGTTTCCATCGCTTGTTGGACTCCGGTTTCCGGAGTGCTTTTGCGTTGAGGACTTCGGATCCTTCTTTCTATGCTTTAAAAAAAAAAAATTTCTGTCCTTGCTCTTGTGAACTCCGGTTTTCGGAGTGTTTTGTGCGCTGCAGTTTCCGACGCTTGTTGGACTCTTGCTTCCGGAGTGCCTTTGCTTTGTGGACTTCGGTTCCTTATTTCTGTGCTTCACAAAAAAAAAGGGTCTTGCCCTTAGTTTTGTGTACTCCGGTTTCCGAAGTATTTTGTGCGTTTCTTTATGCAGCGCTTTCGAGAACTCCGGTTTTCGGAGTGCCTTGCTGCAGCTTCTGTGGATTTTGGACTCCATTTCTGGAGTGTTTTTCCTTCCTTCTTTTTGTGCCAAAAAAAAAAGGGGGGGTTTTGTCTCTGCTTTGAGGACTCTGGTTTCCGGAGTACTTTTGCTTCTGAAACTCCAATTCTGGGTTTTTCATTAAAAAAAAAACTTGGCGGGTTCAGTTACAGTTTTTTGAACTCCGGATTCCGGAGTGTCTTTTTGTTCGCTGTTTTATCCGGCGCTCTCGTGGACTCCGGAATCCGAAGTGCGTATTTGTTCGTGCTTGGCTGGAGTGCTTCCTTTTATCCGGAGCTCCTAAAGCCGGAACAGCTTTATCAGGTGTTCAAAAATCTGGAGTGTCCTTGGACAGAGTGTCTTTGGCCGGAGTGACTTTGGACGGAGTGACTTGGGACGGCGTGACTTTGGACGGAGTGACATTGGACGGAGTGACCTGTACACTTTAGACGGTGTGGCTTTGGATGGAGTGACTTTGGACGGAGTTGCTTTTGCTCACCTTTTTCGGAGCGCTTTTACTCTATTCCTTCCGCAGTGCATTGGACGGACTGTTTTGGACGGAGTGGCTTTGTCATATCCGGAGTCCTTTGTCTGGGTCGGAGCGAATTGTAGATCCGGAGTACATTAGACGGAGTGTCGTTCTCGATATTGTATTCTTGCTTTTAATGACTACTGTCATGGTTTAGGGGATTCCCTGTTTCTATGTCTCTTTTACCAAGTCAGCAAAACACTTGGTAAAGAACATAGCTGTTTGTACATTTTATTTATTTTTTAATGCAATTAATTACTTACCAAAAAAAGAATTAAGATTTCGTTTTATGTGGCGCTTCCCATGTTATAATTCTAGGTGGCTAGCCTTCTGCTAGAGAGTTTGTTCTTTCACACTTTGTCCCGATTTATAGACCATTGTGGACTAGCTACGCTATCTTCTATTGGAGGTGGTGGTTATATGTATCGTTTAAGCCCCGTAAGGTTTTGTATTAGACTGCGAATGGGCCACTTGAGATAAAACCAAGGTTTGATTCAATCACTTATGGGCCACTTATCCTGGAGCCAAGGTTTAATTCGATGGCTTACAGGTTGCTCAGCATGGAGCAAAGGTTTAATTCGTCTACTGATGGGCCACTTGAATGACCAAAGTTTAATTCAACCACTGACGGGTCACTTGAATGACCAAGGTTTAATTTGACCACTGACGGGTCACTTGAATGCCCAAGGTTTAAATGTGAGCGAGTGAAAACCCGCTCAACTTAGGGGCAATCTAGGTCACCTGTTTTTATGCACCTGCAATCAAGCATTCATATGGGTACACAAAAAAAAGAAAAGAAGCAAAAAAACAACATGTAGATGAAAAGGAAAAAGAATATTTTTATTAACAACTCGGTATGTTACAAGCACGCCTTGGATCACACAAATGACCTACCTTGGTCTTCATTGGTAGTAGCGCTTTAGGTAGACTGTATTCTAAGTCCATGGGACCAACTTGTCGTTTTGGATTCAGAGTTTATATACTCCATTCCACAAAACAGTTGAGACTAGGAATGGGCCTTCCTAATTCGGAAAAAGATTTTTCCGATTAACTGTTTTACCTGTGGCCTCTATACTCTGCAAGACCAAGTCTCCAATTTTGAATTGCTGTGCCTTTACTTTTATGTTGTAATAACAAGCAATTCATTGTTGGTAGGCAGCTGTGCACATTCTAGCCACGTCGCGGGCTTCTTCTAGTAAGTCTAGGTATTCCCTTATCTTTTTAGAGTTGCAAAGTGGATTGAAGGCTTTGACCCTAAGACTTAGGAGCCTGATCTCAACTAGTATCACAACCTCAGTCCTATAGTAAAGGCTGAAGGGGGTCTCACAAGTTGGTTCTTTGAGAGTTGTCCGGTATGACCATAGCATAGAGGGAAGTTTGTCAACGCAGGAGCCCCCTACGTCCTCCAACTTGATCTTTAGATTGTGCAATAGCATCCGGTTGGTGACTTCTACCTATCCGTTTGCCTAGCAGTACGCTATCGAAATGTTGACCAATCTAATGACCAGAATGGTGTAATACTTGGTGAAGCGCTTTTCTAAAAATTGGGTTTTGTTATCAGTCATGATAACCTCGGGAACACTAAATCTGGTTACTATGCTCTGGTGGACAAATTTCATAGCATTGTACTCGGTGATCTTGGCCAGTGGGGCTACTTCAACCCATTTAGTGAAGTAGTCAATTCTTGGGATGATGAATTTCTTCTGCCCAGTTGTAAGGGGAAACGGTCCAAGAATATCGAACTCCCATTGCGCAAAAGGCCAAGGTATTTTGAGGGATCTCAACTCTACGGCGGCTCATGGTGAAGGTTGCCATAGAGTTGACAATTCTCACACCTCTTCACAAATTCTAGGGCGTCCTTCTTCATCGTTGGCCAGTAATATCCCTAGCGCATGACTTTGAACGCTAGGTTATTATTGTCAATGTATAATCTGTATATCTCAAGGTGGACCTCGCTCAAAGCATAGTCAGCCTCCTCGGGGGTAAGAGACCGGTAGTACGAAATCGAGTATCATTAGCGATACAACTTTCCGTCATCTATGGCGTACCAGTTGGTCATCTTTTTGATCCGCTTAACCTTGTTCGTGCTTTCTGGCAGTGTACCGTCCGCAAGATACCTCCAGCACGACATCATCTAACTTTCATTGTTAGAGACTTGTATTGCTTCTTGTTTCTCTATACTGGAAGTGCTCAAAACTTTCCTCGTATCCCTTGGGTACTGCTCTAGATTCTCAATCGCTGCTGCCCTAGTGAGCTGGTCGGCCTTCCAGTTTTCAGCCCTTGGGATGTGGTCCAGGTTTAGCCTATCAAATCTCCAAATCATGTCCTTCACCTTAGCCAAAAGAGGGTTGCACGCCTTAAAGCTCTCATTGATCTGGTTGACGACTAGCTCTAAGTTGCTGCAGACGGTCACACGCTTAGCGGAACATTCTTTAACAAATCGCAATCTGGCTAACAAAGCTTCGTACTCGGCAGCATTATTGGTGATCGAAAAATCGAGTTTAAGGGAGTATGTCACCTCAAACTCATCCGGGGTCCTTAGGACCACTTCGGCACCGCTTCCAGTGTTAGTAGACAAACCGTCCATGTTGAAGACCCATTCTGGCTCTTCTGGGTGGTAATTTGTGTCCTCAATGTGGTGCTCATCAACGATCGAGGTCATGGTCTCAACGATGAAGTCAGCCAGGGCTTGCTCTTTGATGGCTCGCCTCGACCAGAATTCGATTCCAAACTCAGCCAATTCAATAACCTACTTAACCAGTCATCTGGAAACATCTGGTTTCTAAAGAATGCTCTTCAATGGCAGGTCAGTCTGGAAGATTGCACGATAACCTGGAAATAAGGTCTCAACTTCTGGCCCGAGAAGACGAGGGCCAGAGCGAGCTTCTCAGCGCTTGGGTAGCGAGTCTCTGCACTGGTCAACGTTTTGCTTACATAGTAAACTGGCCGTTATGCGTCAGAAACCTGGCGTATCAAAACAAAGCTAAGAGCCACCTCTGATACCGCCGGGAAGAGGTATAGCTCTTCTCCATCTCTTAGTGACGTCAGTAACGGTGAACCGGCCAGGTACTTTTTTTTTTAGTAAGTAAGTATTTTGGATTAAAGGGAGAAAGAATTATAAAATCTATATTTTATCTCCAAGTATTTTGACTTGGAGTTAAAATATAAAATGTTAGGGCATACCCCGAGCAACTGGTACCTCAGAAAATATATAAAAAACCTCTAGGATGACAACGCTCAACAGAAACAATAGAATATGAAATCTATCTAATATTTCAAAAAAACCAGCAGCTGCTTTTAGCAACCACTCAATTCCAGCAGCATGGAGAAAAAGGTGATCCTCCCTCCATGACAGCAAAGACTCCATCACCAGCAGCAGGGCAATGCATGGACAGTTGGGACAGTAAGGAACAATTACCACAGAAGCAAAGAAGCTGGTCAGCAACACCAGCAACACTATCACCAGAGCCCTTCACTCAATTGCATCTACCAACATCAGCAACATATCCAGATGTGCAGCTACTACTCCACCGCAAAGTAACAACAACAGTCCTAGATCAGCAGGTCAGCACCAACACCGCTTCCAACGCAATACCGGCAAAGCACAATACCGGCGAACTGGCCAGGTACTACTTCAGCTCTTCAAAGGCAGCTGGCAGTCTGCCATTCACTGAAACCCGTTTGCCTTTGTCCTCCTCAGAGACTTGAAGAAGGGCGGATACTTGTCTCCTTACTTAGCCAAGAAGTAGGACAGCACTGCCTATCTTTCAGTTAGCCACTGGACATCCTTGATACTCCATGGCGGTGACATGTCCATGAGGGCCCTGATCTTCTCTGAGTTTACTTCGATTCCTCGTTGTGAGATGATGAAACCCAAAAATTTTTACTTACCAAAAAAGAACCCCAAAAATTTTCCTGAGGACACTCCAAAGACACTTTGACAAGTTTAACTTTATCTAGTGTGCACGGAGTACCTCGAATGATTCAGCTAGATCGCGAATATGGCACTGGTGGTCCTGCTCTTGATGAGCATGTCATCTACATACATCTATAAATTGAGTCCAATTTGCTTTTCGAACATTTTATTCATGAGCCTCTAGTAAGTTGCGCCCGTGTTCTTTAAACCGAAAGGCATGACTTTGTAGCAATAGGTGCCTTGATCAGTCATGAGTGAGGTGTGCTCCTTGTCATCTAGGCTCATCCTGATCTGATTGTAACCTAAGTATGCGTCCATGAAACTCAACAGCTCGTGTCCAGAAGTAAAGTCTACCAGTAAGTTAACTCTGGGCAAAGGGAAGCTATCCTTTAGGCAGGCATTGTTGACGTCGGTGAAGTCGATGCACATCCGTTATTTTCCATTGCTTTTCTTGGCCAGGATAACGTTGGAGAGCCGATCTGGGTATTGGACTTCCTTGATAAACCCGACGTCCAACAGCTTTTAACCTCATCTCGAATGGCTATGAGTTTTTCCATGGAATGGTTCCTCCACTTCTGCCTAACGGATTTACGGCCGGGATCAAGACCCAATTTCCAAACCATTACTCTAGCCAAAATCCCAAGCATGTCAGTAGGCACCCACGCAAAAATATCTACGTTTTGCCTCAAGAAGGCTATCAGTTCATCACGTAGGGGTCCGGCAAGTGAGCCCCCTATCTGTATATACTTCTCTTGGTCCTCCGAATTTAGCGGTACGAGGTCAGTGGCTTCACTAGATGTGCCTGCTACAGGGTTGCTTCATCTCAATGGTCCAACCCTTATGCAGGCCTTTTGTCGCCGCCTGGGACTATCTACGACATATAGCACGTCTGTCCAGTCACTTGGTCACCCAATACTTTACTAATACCATATACTATTGAAAATTTTATTTTCAAGTGCGGTATTGAGGTGACAGCTATGAATGTCACTAGGCATAGCCAGCCTAGGATGGCATAGTACACAAAGGATAAGTCAATAATCAGGAAGGTGAGTGTGCGACTTGTCATCTTGGGGTACGTGCTCAAGGTAACTTCTAACTGTATTGTCCCTTGGACGACTACTGGCTTGTTATCTAGGCCATATGGTGGTCCTTCGGCTAGTTTAGGTTGATTCTTTCTAAGTCCTAGTTTAGAGAATGCATCGAGGTAAAGCAAATCCCTTAAACTTTCATTATCGATGAAAACTCATTCCAGTTGGTAGTTAATAGTATCGTCTAAAATGAGTGCAGATACAACTTGGGGATCAGTATATGGGAAAAGTATATATGTCATGTTGTTATCACTAAAACTAATGATATTTTTCTCCACCCTTTGCTTCTTGTGCCCAACTCTCCTCTCTTGGTGATCTGTCTGGTTGGCCTTGGAAGGCTTGGTGGTCACCATGTTGACCACACCGGCTACGACTCAATTCCGCGGCTGGGGCTAACCAGACCCTTCACCACCTAAGGCATCAAAATTCTACCCAAGGTTCCTCAGGAACCTAGTGAGATGCCCCCTTCGAATCAGCCCCTCAATCTCCCGATGGAGTGTCTTGCATTTCTCTGTGGTGTGCCCCTAAGATCGGTGAAAATCGCAATACTTCGTTGGATCTCCTCCCTCAGTGTTCTTCAGTGGCTTTGGCTACTTAATGAATTTTTCTCTATGGATCTACATGAGGACGTTATACCACGTGTCGTTCAACAGTGTTGGGTTTATGGGCCTGTACTCCTTCCGGACCGGTGGCCCAGTCCTAAGTTGCTTCCTTCGGGGGTTGTCACTGCCTCCGATCTTCCTCTTTCCCTCGACTGGAAAAGTGCGAGGCTGGTCGGTCCTTTCTAGACACTTTGCCTCATTGGCCTTCTCTGCAACCACGTATTCCCAGGTGATGACTTTCGCTTCCGAGAAGGTCTGTGGATTTTTATGGACCAGGTGCTTGAAAAAGTCACCCGGCCCTAATGCAGAGATAAAGTTGCCAAGCTTCATCTCTTTGGTGGGCTTGGGGATTCTCCTAACTTCCGCTGTGAACCGCTTGGGGAACTTCCTTGAATTTTTGCCTTGCTTCTACTCGATATGGGTGAAGTGCCATGGCTATTTGTGACGGAATGGAGTTTTGTTTTGTTTTTTTTTTTATTCTGTCATTCATAACACAATTGAAAACCCAACTAAACCAATTAGGTGCAATATAGGATCACAGATGCCATTTAGGACCCATATACATTTAACCATAATAAGTATAGCAGAAGTTATTCTAACATTTGCGAAAGTCTTCATATTCATTCCAAAATATTCATTTCCGAGTACATAGTCAAAATGTCTAACCATAGAAGTCTATGAATCATAATCAAGTCATTACAATAATATTTCTCCAAATAAGCTTTCGAGGTCTTTAATAATCCTTCAGACAAGCTCTAATCACTCCAACTCGTCAGGCACAAGTTCTAAATCTTCATCTGTAGAGGAAAAAATATAAAACAGTGAGTCAAGGCTCAGTAAGGTACATGCATATGAACTGTAAAACAGTTATGCCAAAATGATCATATAACCATGCAAAATCAGAACGTTTAATCAAAACATCATCCGGAAAAACAGTAAGGGCACACCATAACGATATCAAACCTCATGCTTCATAAATCAGTATGCTATAGACTGTAAAACAATAAACTGTAAACTTTGATAATGCATGGTAAAACTGAAAACAATACTCAATACTGTTCATAGTCATCTTTTCACTGTATACGATTCATTATCATCTTCTCATCAGATGATACTCTATCATCTTTTCACTGTATAATACATTTTCATCTTTTATTGTGACATATCTTAATAATTTCAGACCCTGCCAGTGTGCCCTACTAGCCGAAGGGGGCGAATGATCGAGGATAGATTGTGTTCAATCCATACAATCCAAGGCCTATCATGTCATATATATCCCATCCCGAGGGATATCTGTACTGTGTGTCACCCGAAGGTTGGCCTATGTCCCTCCTAGCTTAACGCCCTTAAGGACAGGGCGGACCATGAATTGCTCCATGGACAGAACTATCCTCGATTACCACTGAAAAGTCCTAAGGCATGCCGGAGAAACTATCCGGACTGTAGCCAGTCCCGGGTCTTAGAATAACAGAAACAGAAATACTTCCTTTTTATTGCTTACTGAAAGCCATTTTCAATAAAGCCGGAGTTCATTTTGACAGAAATCGGAGTTCTCTTTTGACAAAAGCTGGAGTTCAAAAGCAAGAGTTCTTTTTAACAAAAGTCGGAGTTCCTTTTAACAAAAGCTGGAGTTCTTTTTAACAAAAATCGGAGTTCAAAAGCCGGAGTTCTTTTTAACAAAAGCCAGAGTTCCTTTTAACAAAAGCCAGAGTTCTTTTTAACAAAAACCGGAGTTCAAAAGTCGGAGTTCTTTATTGACAAAAGCTGGGGTGCTTAGAAAGCCGGAGTGCTCAAAAAGCCGGAGTGTTTTTCACTCAAAGGACAGAGTGCTTTTCATTACAAGGGACAGAGTGCTTTTTCTCAAAAAGACGAAGTGCTTTTTCTCAAAAAGACGGAGTGCTTTTTCTCAAAGGCCGGAGCTCATTTTCTCAAAGGCCGGAGCTCATTTTCTCAAAAGCCGGAGTTCAATTACAAATGCCGAGTTCATTTAATATGTAGGAAACCGAGTTTATTTTACATATAGGAAACCGAGTTTAATTTTCATATGGCCAAGTTCATTTTACAATGCAGAAGATGGATATTCAATGAAGGAAGCACGAACTTTAAAACAGAGTACACGTGCAGTAAAACATGAACTTCAAAACAAAGTACACTTGCAATATTCTTAAAGTATGAATTTAAAAAGGAGCATTCGAAGTAACTTACAATATTCTTAAAGTATGAACTTAAAAACAGCGTCCGAGGTACACTTGCAATATTCTTAAAACATGAACTTAAAAACAACGTCCGAGGTACACTTGCAATATTCTTAAAACATGAACTTAAAAACAGCGTCCGAGGTACATTTGCCTGAGAGTTGCCCAGTATTACCGTTTTAAAGTTTCTCCTTCACTCCCTCCTTTCTGCTTGTATTGGCTGACTACTTCAACCAACCGACGCTGAGTTTTTATAGATGAGGGGTTTGGTGGGGTAAGTGGGGTAAGTCACTTACTCCCGTACTTGTTTGCAGACGGTAGGTGGAAGTAACTAGATTAGTTTACCTACTCCATTTGGTCGCCGCCTAGTTGAATTCTAACTAAATCCAAAAGTTTACTTTTGTCTTTAGTTACCATTAGTTTATCCGGTCAACTTTTTGGTCAATATTTCTAATTAAGCCGAGTTCAAATACATGCAGTGCCGATTTCAATTTTTGTAAACCTTTCAAGAAATCCAGTCAACTCTTCAATTCCGGTTAACATCTTCAAATCCGATCAACTCTTCTAAACCGGTCAATATCTTCGAATCCGATCAACTCTTCAATTCCGTTCGGCATCTTCAAATCCGGTCAACTCTTCCAATCCGGTCAATATCTTCGAATCCGGTTAACTCTTCGATTCCGGTTAACACCTTCAAATCCGGTCAACTCTTTCAATCCGGTCAATTTTTACTTCGGCCTCTTGCACTTTCAAAACTGGCCAGTCATTTCACCTGGCCAGACTTGATTTAACAAGGGCGGAGCCGGACTTATTTGGTACTAAAGAAAGGCCGAACTTGATTGAGGCTTAAGGCGGCCGGTTTAGATTTCATATTTTGGTCAACACCTTGAGCCATTGGATTTTGGGATCTTACACTATTTCTCTTCTTGGTGGCTAGAAGCACATTAGGCCAGGAAAAGGTCGGTGATATCTTGAAAACTCCGGATCGAGTTCGAAGGAAGCTGATGGAACCAGATCCAAACATCCCCCTTCAAAGTGAGGGGGAAACATTAGCACATTGTTGCCTTCTCCAGGCCTAGAAACTTAGATGGGTGTAGAAGTGATCCGAGTGGTCCATGGGATCAGCACTCCCATCATAGAAATCTAGGGCCAGCATCTTGAACTTAGCCGGCACTAGTCGAATTAGAATATCAGTGATGAGGGGAGATCTCTTTAGATTGGCGGCCTGTTCGTCGTCATCCTTGAACACACAGTTCCAAATTTTCTCGACCTTTTTCTCCACTGAGGAGGAGTTTTTAGATCTCTTGGAGTTGAAATAAGTTCTCGATTTTTTTCTTTCTGTAGTGTGGTGCTTCACCGGCCAACTACTTCCGCTTGTGGATCAGACGATCTGGGAGGCTCCCTCCTTTGTGTGAGGCCTTTGCCCGTCCTGGGAATACCGAGGGTTTCTTCTTTTAGGACTCTCCTCAGGAGTCCCACGGCCCAAGTGCCCCTCAAACTTTGAATGACTATGGGCATTGGAGGCTGTCGGGATGTGTGAGTTGCCCGGCTTCAAAGTTTTCTTGGCCTGCTTCTTTTTTCTCTGGCCTCCTCGACTAAAAGTCAGAATGGGAGTTGGGGAGGACTGAGCCTGCTGCTTCTTTTTGCCCTGGCGAGTGTAGAGCATTTGGGACATTTTGCTCATCTGCTCCGCCATATTCAGGAAAAATGGGGCAGGTCGCCCTTCAACCTAACTACCAGCTGAGTGGTCGTGGTCAGGGGAGGTAATCTCTCTAGCGAGAAGGCTAGCTTGAGCTCTGATGTTTACCATTTTGCTAGATAACATTGGTTTGAAGGATGTAATTCATTAACTTTTAGTCAGAGTTTTCACAGACGGCGCGCCAATGATGTATCTTAGATCCAAACTTCGAATGGGTTTAGGTCAGGCTGTCCATCAGATTTTAGTTTTCATTCACTGAGTTTAGGACCCTACACATCACAATTTAAAATAAGAGGTCAGGTGATGGCGGGATTTTATTTCACTAGCCGAAGCGGAGTTCGGCCTGGTGGTGAATAACGCTTATGCCTTCCCTCTCCAACCGGGTTCGATTCTCCGCGGAAGCATCCGTGGTACTGTGCCTCCCAAAAAATCCTTCGGGGTTTCTGGGTTATGGGGCCGTAATGCGGTGGGGCCAGTCACGTTAAAAAGCTTACCCTTAACACAGTTTTTGCCGGAGCGGCATTGGCCTGGTGGTTAAAAAAGATTTCTCTTTCCTCCACCACCCAGGTTCGATTCTCCGCAGAAGCATAAAGTGGTACTGTGCCTCCCAAAAAATCCTTCGGGGTTTCTGGGTTATGGGGCCGTAGTGCGGTGGGGCCAGTCACTATAAAAAGCTTACCTTTAACACAGTTTTGCCAACGCGGGAGTTGGCGGAGTGGTTAAACATATGGAAGTGTGCCTCCCCCACTCGGGTTCGATTCCCCGCTGAAGCATAAGTGGTACTGAGCCTCGCAAAAAATCCTTTGGGATTTCTGGGTTATGGGGCCGCGAAGCGGTGGGGCCAGTCATTATAAAAAGCTTACCCTTAATACAATTTGCCGACGTGGGAGTTGGCGGAGTGGTTAAACACACGGAAGTGTGCCTCCCCCACTCGGGTTCAATTCCCCACTGAAGCAAAAAGTGGTACTGAGCCTCCCAAAAAATCCTTCGGGATTTCTGGGTTATGGGGCCGCGAAGCGGTGGGGCCAGTCACTATAAAAAGCTTACCCTTAACACAGTTTTTGCCAACGCGGGAGTTGGCGGAGTGGTTAAACACACGGAAGTGTGCCTCCCCCACTCGGGTTCGATTCCCCGCTGAAGCATAAGTGGTACTGAGCCTCCCAAAAAATCCTTCGGGATTTCTGGGTTATGGGGCCGCAAAGTGGTGGGGCCAGTCACTATAAAAAGCTTACCCTTAGCACAGTTTTGCCGAAGCGGCATTGGCCTGGTGGTTAAAAAAGATTTCTCTTTCCTCCACCACCCAGGTTCGATTCTCTGCGAAAGCATAAAGTGGTACTGTGCCTCCCAAAAAATCCTTCGGGGTTTCTGGGTTATGAGGCCGCAGTGCGGTGGGGCCAGTCAATATAAAAAGCTTACCCTTAACACAGTTTTGCCGAAGCGGAGTTCGGCCTGGTGGTGAATAATGCTTACGCCTTCCCTCTCTACCCGGGTTCGATTCTCCTTTGAAGCACCCGTGGTACTGAGCCTCCCAAAAAATCCTTCGGGATTTCTGGGTTATGGGGCCGCGAAGCGGTGGGGCCAGTCACGTTAAAAAGCTTACCCTTAACACAGCTGCCGAAGCGGAGTTCGGCCTGGTGGTGAATAACGCTTACGCCTTCCCTCTCCACCCGGTTTTGATTCTCCGTTGAAGCACCCGTGGTACTGAGCCTCCCAAAAAATCCTTCAGGATTTCTGGGTTATGGGGCCGCGAAGTGGTGGGGCCAGTCACATTAAAAAGCTTACCCTTAACACAATTTTGCCGAAGCGGAGTTCAGCCTGGTGGTGAATAACGCTTACGCCTTCCCTCTCCACCCGGGTTCGATTCTCCGCGGAAGCATCCGTGGTACTGTGCCTCCCAAAAAATCCTTCGAGGTTTCTGGGTTATGGGGCCGCAATGCGCTGGGGCCAGTCACGTTAAAAAGCTTACTCTTAACACAGTTTTATTTTCAAATTTCATTTTGAAATTTGAATCTCGGCGCTGCGGCGCTCCTCATCTGGCCGGGCCGCACCGGCGCCGGCCACGGCCGGTCCCCTGGTTGCCTCACCCGTTCGCCCCTCTGTCTCCTTCTCATCTCCTGCTCTCTTCGGCTTCGAAGATCTGTCCTGGTTTCGCCATCTCTCTTCGAGGCTTGACTAGGATGTGGGCTCGTTTGCGTGGCCCTATTCTCTTCGCTCGTCTTGTGCGATGCCTTAGGGCGTGGCTTCCTCTGGCTGGGCGGTGTCGGAGCCGGCCATGGCCGGTCTCCTGGTTGCCCCCCTCGCCTTCTTCTCGGATCTCTCCTTAGTTTGCGCAAAGGAAAGGCTGGGTTCCTGGTAATTCAGTTTTCTTCGTTTGCGTTGCTGTATGTAGTTTTCGTCGGCTCTTGAGCTTCCTGAAGGATCAGGTGCTTCCGATTGCCTTTGCTGCCGCCCTGAGGTTCCTCTTCCTGAGTATTCACTCCTGTTGGACGGGTCGGGTGTTCAAAAATCTAGAGTGTCCTTGGACGGGTGTTCAAAAGCCGATTTCGATTTTGTGCCGAGTTCGATTGCTGTCAAATTGCCAAATTGGATTCTGTCTTTGCGCCGATGTAGCTCTGCTGCCATTTGTCGATTTTGACTTGTGATCACACCAATTGCCGGTTTCATGCTTCTGGACGGCTTCGTTGCTGTGCAATGCTGGCCTCTTGGGTTTCATCCGAAAAAAAAAAAATACGATTTGGATTTTAGCCTATTTGCCGATTGGGATTGCACCCCTTTGCCGACCCTAATTGCCAACCTCAACTTGCACGCAAAATGCCGGGTTGGACTGCTTACTAAATACCGATTTTGTTTCTGCAGCCATATGCCGATTTCGTTTGCGGTTGGACAATTGCCAGGTTCATATTTGGTCCGGTTTCATATTCGATGCAAAAGTGTCGGTTCCGTCAATCATCGGGCCGATTTGGAATGCGATTCAAACGGCCGATCTGGAATTGCAATTCAAAATGCCGATTTCGACTGAGTTGTTTCAGCCGATTTGGTCAGCACTGGAGCCGAACTGTTAGGCGAGGTACTGAAGAGCTGGCCGAAGTTCTGATTGGGCGATAGATTCCTTTTGGTCGCGGTGAGGGCTTTCCTTGTGCTGATTTCTGATGTGGGTTGGCATCTAGAGCTTCGGATTGCTGAGGTCTTTGTGGGCTGTTGTCTCATCTCGATGGAATTGATGCAGCCGAATGTCCTGTGGCGTTGCTCCGAATGTTCTCTCGCTGTGTGTCCCACTTGTTGGTTGGGTTGGGGGAGCCCGTGTTATTCTAGATCGGTATACTTCGGCTGAGGGCTGATGAGCTGGCTGAGGTACTCTTTGGTTGTTAATTTCCTTCTTGTTGAGGTTGTGCCCTGTATGTGCGCTGCTATAATGTAGTACGATTGTGTAGCAGTCCCTTGGATTGCTGTTGTCTGGTTAATATTGCCAGTTTGTTACTGTTGATGCTTTGCAACAGTTCTGTTTTTGGACTGCATTGGATGATGATCCTCCGTTGGCTGATCCTTTTGGCCGATTTGTGATGATCTTCTGTTATGCATTGCCTGCTGCCAGGAGTGGCTAAATGGCAGCTGCAACTGCTGCTTGCAATTGGGGTAGTGGATGCAGGCGGCTTTGTTGTGGTTTGTCTTAGCAGGGCTGTGATTGGAGGTGCTCTGCTACCGTTGCCTAGTGATCTTCTTTCCTTCGGGCTATTGTTGGTCTGAATCCGATTGTATGATCTGGGCTAATGTTGGTCCTGCTGAGGTGGGCTGCTGGTGCATTGTCTGCTTTGGGGCTTCAGTGAGGCGCTGCTGGCCGTTGCTGATGTGGTGGAGCACATTCCCATCCGGGCTTGAAGCTATTTGGTTGAGATGTGTTGCGCTGCCCCCCTGGTGGTTGATCTGTGCTGCTGTTGGCCGTTGCTGATGGGTGAATGGTAGCAGCTGTTGGTGCCCATGATCCTGTTATTATGCTGGCCTTTCACAATTATTGTCTCCAGCTTATTGTTGATGCAGGCTATCAATTTGGCTCAGTTGCAGTTGCTGAATGTTGTGCTGTCCAAATGTCCTTAACTGGATTGTGGGCTGCTTATCTGGCTAACTGCTGTGGATGTTTTGGATTGTGTTCCTGCTGTTGACTGGTGCTGGTTAGCAGTTGGTTGCTGGTATCATCCAGCTCCCCTGCCGAAGGTGTGATTGCCGGAATCAAGGAATTTGATGTAGGTCCTATGTTGGTCTGATGATTTGGAAGCATGAAAGCTGGTGGTCTGGCCGTTGGATGCTGATGAGGCATCCAATGTTTTTGAAGTAGGCCCCCTTCTGAAGGCTGGTTGCTGATCAGGCAGGCTGATGATATGCTGCGAATGGCTGGGTGCCTCTTTTGTTGCTGGTGCCATATGCTGGTGCTGATGCTTTCTTGGCCTGCTTGAAGATGGAATGGCTGATTTACAGGTCCTTGCTCATGCTGATGGAGCTAATCTGCTGGTGCCATATGCTAGTGCAGCTACTGCTGATTCCCTGCTGGCGTTGGAGCGATGTTGCGTGTTGCTTCCAACTGCTGAAATACTTGGGATGCATTTAGTTTTTGATTATGTAAAATGACTCTGGTCATTTTCGGTCTATTAGATTGTTCCTCCTAGAGGTTTTTGTGTTATACTCTGATGTACTAGTTGCTCGGGGTATGCCCTAACTTTTTATGTTCTAACTCCAATGTCAAAAAACTTGGAGTTATAACATAGGTTTTGTAAATTTCTTTTCTTCATTTAATCCAAAATACACACTTACTTACCAAAAAAAAAGATTTTATTTCACTGAAAATACTCCGATGCTCAAATCAGTTTAGAGCCTTTTGAGGATGAGAAGGTGAAATTCACTAAATGAAAAGATGGATGCTTGGAGTGTGTTTGGGTACGTTGGTGGGAGGTGCACTCGTAGAGAAAGTGGCTTGGATTATGGAAGCTTGCGAGAAGCAGTTTTTTTTAGTTCTTAGCCCGTAGGGGACTAGTAGCAGAGAGAAAAGGAGCAAGCGTTAGAATGCTTGAGAGCGTAGAGCGCTTCTGTAAGTTTTAGTTTGTTAGAGGGCGTTTAGTAGGTAAGAAAGAGTATACTCGTGAAGTGAATTTCTATGGCCATTCACTGCCTTCCTTGCGTAGCGAGGCGGGACGCCCGCCTTCTGTGAGGATCCTTACCTTTCCCGTATAGATGCAGGCACCATTCTTGGCTACAATGGTCAAGAAGCATATAATAACCATTAGGGTTCTCTCTGCTGATTCGTGTGCTTTCCTCTTGGGATGCGCTCTGATTCTGGGAGATTATCATTACAATGGAGATTGCCTTTTTTGAAAATGCAGAGAATTAGGGCAGATGATCATTGAAGCTTCGGAAGGCGCACGTGGGCGGCGTTCATCCTGGTCCGCGACCGGCCTACTTGCTACTTCTCCGATCAACAGCAGCGTTGACCGTCCAAGGCACAGATGGGCCGTCACTGATCTTGGGCCACTTACCCCTTTTTAAGACGGCCCGTTACTAGTGTCCCCATCGGTCATGATAAAAATAGTTTAATATATTTAATTGATGATTTTAAAAGTTTTTAGATCATGTGATTTTAAAATATAAGAAACAAATAAATATATCAAATAAAATAATAAATATTTTTATCAATTATTTTTGACACTTTAGCCATAATAATTAACATTAACCCGACCAAATGAAACTATTAAATTCAGTACATGGCAACAAAATCAAACAGCCTAATCAAATCGGCCTGGTGGTTAAAAAAGATTTCTCTTTCCTCCACCACCCAGGTTCGATTCTCCGCGGAAGCATAAAGTAGTACTGTGCCTCCCAAAAAATCGTTCGGGGTTTCTGGGTTATGGGGCCGCAGTGCGGTGGGGCAGTCACTATAAAAAGCTTACCCTTAACACAGTTTTGCCGACGCGGGAGTTGGCGGAGTGGTTAAACACACGGAAGTGTGCCTCCCCCACTCGGGTTCGATTCTCCGCTGAAGTATAAGTGGTACTGAGCCTCCCAAAAAGTCCTTCGGGATTTCTGGGTTATGGGGCCGCGAAGCGGTGGGGCCAGTCACTATAAAAAGCTTACCCTTAACACAGTTTGCCGAAGCGGCATTGGCCTGGTGGTTAAAAAAGATTTCTCTTTCCTCCACCACCCAGGTTCGATTCTCCGCGGAAGCATAAAGTGGTACTGTGCCTCCCAAAAAATCCTTCGGGGTTTCTGGGTTATGCGGCCGCAGTGCGGTGGGGCCAGTCACTATAAAACGCTTACCATTAATACAGTTTTTGCCGAAGCGACATTGGCCTGGTGGTCAAAAAAGATTTCTCTTTCCTCCACCACCCAGGTTCGATTCTCCGCAGAAGTATAAAGTGGTACTGTGCCTCCCAAAAAATCCTTCGGAGTTTCTGGGTTATGGGGCCGCAGTGCGGTGGGGCTAGTCACTATAAGAAGCTTACCTTTAACACAGTTTACTTACCAAAAAAAAAAAAAAAAAAAAGCCTAATCAAATCGGGGAGGGCCTGATTCCGTGTTCCTCGAAGATCTTCCTTGCAGGCGAAAGAGGTAAAGAATTTCTGTAGCGTACGTATGCTAAAGCGACATGGGTTTGGTCAGTCTGTCTTTGTCTATTTAGTATTTTGGCAGCCCAGGTCAATTGTCTCAACTCTAACTTACCCATCGCCTGGGCCAGATCCCACCGACGACCCATGTGACACAACCGCCATGCATAATTTTTTTTTTTTTTTTGGTAAGTAACCATGCATAATTTGATTAGGTGGTAAATAATAGTGCTGTGTGATGCTTTATACTACACGGGCTAAGTTGAACGGGATAAACAACTGACCACATGAGGATCTACGAAACTCATTATTAGATTACTGGGGAAAAGAAAACAATAATTCGAACTCAAGTGAATGCATAGTTTTGACTGTTTAATAAAATAATTATTTCTAGCCACAGGGTCCAAAAGAAACTGGATAAGGATCAGTCATATATTACTACTAATTTAAAATCTACTTTATTATTATTATTTTCTTCTAAGTATTTATCTCTGACCTTCCACACGCCTCATGAGTAAAATGTGCGGTGGATCAGCTGCAAGCACGCCTAACAGTCCAAAATAATTAAAAAAAAAAAATTCAAGTACCACTGATTAGGTGGGCAAATGTCTGAAGCAAAAGCAGAATATAAAGCATGAATTAGAGTTATATTATTGAATCTCCACAAATCATACTAATATTAGACAATTAATTGTATTATTGTGGCTGTTGTTGTTATTTAACTTAATAATATTGACAGTTGCCATTTGAAACAATCTACTAGGCTTTAAAATTTGATGTATCACTGGATCCGAATTACCGAACGAGTTAGGGTGCCACTTAATTTTTCCTAGAGGTCATGAAGCATGTCCCATACTTGTTACTTCGAATTTAGATCTTGTACAACACAACTGATAAACGACAGATTAGAGGATAGTAGAACTCGCTTACTGGTATATCCTCTAACGCTTAAATTAGAATTCTTTCTCAGATAGACAAAAACATAGGAGGATGTCTACAAAATGATGGATAAATGTATGCATTTGGGGATTGAGTGTTTGCGGATCGTTAGGCTCCAATAAATACGCTCGACTAGGAAGCAACTTTGAAATGAAGAACTAAGCTCTGACGGTGCAATTGGGGAGTAGCTTTGAGATGGAAGATTGAGTTCCAACGGTACATTCGGCTGTAGAGTAGCTTTAAGATGGAGGATTAAGTTCCAACAGCGCGCTTGGTTCGATAGCAGTTAGAGAGAATGTACTTGTGGGTTGAGTGGCTTGAGAGAGAGGGACCTCTTCAGTCTTTTAGGGATGCTCGAGTGTAAAAATTGCTCCATCCCCTTTATCGCAAGGGTGAAGGGGCATTTATAGAATTGGTGCCAGTATAGCCCCGCTTGGACTTTATGGCTAAGGTTGGATGCCCTGATAGATTTGTTGAGTTTTCTCAACGATTGTGCGAGGGATGCATATGGTAATTGTAGTTGTCCAGGGACATTCTTCCCTTTTCAGCATGATCGTGGTGGCTGTTGTATGGCAGTTGCCGTCTTGGGAGATTTGTTGAGTTGTAATTACCATCTTGGAGTGATGCGTAATTATAGGTAACATTTTGAAAATATTTGTTGACTTAGAGCTGCTGAGGGGCGTACTACTGGGCTACGTAGTCTGGGCCTTGGGCCACAAGGAACTTCTCTTGAACTGTGAATTTTTGGGGGCGCTCTTTCGTTGCAAGCCTGATTCTGGGTCAGCCTAGGGGTTACTAGACTTATCACTAACCCCCATGTCAGGATGTTTGAAATTTTAACTCATAGCATGCTTCTAGTGGGATGCCACCTACAAGTCAGCGTGCCTTCCTTTTCCAAGCAGATCTGTTGATTTTTGCTCTGTTCGGTGAGACTTGGTGCTGATCCGATTCTTTGTCAAGGGTGATCTTCTAGTGTCAATGTAATCTCTTTGATTTAATGTTGGACGATCTCCTCCCCCAACTATAAGTAGAGGAATTCTCAATACCTCACTTCATGAATCGTCTTCACCAGCTAAGTGGTATGAGAGTTTGGAGTTGATATGGAGTCTACACAACCACAAGCTAGGATCAGCGGAGACTCTTCACCAATGTTTGAAGCTGATGCTCGAGGATGAAGTCAAAAGTCTACCTTGGTTTCCCTCTTTTGGGCTCAACCTGAACTGGTCTCGTATTGTACTTAATGGGGTCCAAGTTTTGGTGGCATGTTCCTACACCTCCCAGGTGAATTTGGATGGTCATTGCTGGGGTGGCTTTGAAGGAGTGGTGGCTTAGCACTCGAAGGGCAGATGGTTGCCTCTTTTCCCCACCTGGGCAAGTGACTTTGCTTTCTGCTATTTGCAGGAGGTCCGATCCGGAGACTATTGGAGGAGGAACTTCTTTAAGTCCACATCGAATATTGGGTTATTGTTGCCACGCTAGGTCTAGCATTAGATGCAAAGACGCAAGGACTGCACGGCTATAGCTGGTTTCTGTAGACGATTCCTAGTGGTTGCCTCCTTGGCTAAGAACTAGTGCTTTGCACCTCTTTTTGCAGGGGATGGCTTCTACATGCCTTCCTGCTACGGGTTGGATGCTGCGGTGGCCAGTTTGGATGTCTTCCTCTTGCAACTGTCTTCCCTGAAGGTTGGTTGAGCAAAATGATGTCGGGTTACTATTCAATGTACTTTTTATTTCTTTTTGAACCATACATCTATTGTTGAAAGTTTATACTTTGTAAAATAAATTAATGAATACAACTACCAAGCATTATTTGCCTTTATACTGTGTGGCTCCAACACTCTTGTGTGGTGCGAATAGTTGAAGTGCTTGCATGCTTTTTTACATTGCTCAATGCCTGATAATCTAACAGTCTGGGTGGTTAGCGACTCAGTCTTCTCGTGATCTGTCTCACGGTTGAGTGTCCCAAGCTCTTGGTTAGGATGCAAGTTCGGTGGATTAGTCTCAAGCTTGCCAGCATTGCAAGCCGTCAGTTGCAATCTTGGAAAGCAGGCGTCAGGCCGTCATTACTTGCGCCACCAACTTGTTAATCTAAGTGATGAGACTGCCAGCTACCAGCACACTGTGTAGGGTGGTTGAGCGCCAATCGATATGACTGTCCTAGCAAATCAATGTGCTGTGACATTATGTGACTAACTAAAATATTTTTTGGTTGTTTAAAAAAATTTTTTTTTTAATTCTTTATAAATAGTACAAAATCTTCATTGTTGAGGGGTTCTTTATTGGAATTATGATCTATTTGTTTATTAATAGATTTTAG
>JAODPA010073181.1:0-29977 GCA_025585075.1 Nepenthes mirabilis
AACAAACATAAGAGTCCACAACACAACTAGTCCAAGTTTAGAAGAGAATCATATATATCACTCCTCATTTCATTTGTTCAGGATGACATACTCAGACCACCCTTGAGATTTTCTTTCACATAAAACTCTCAGCATGTCCTTTCTCCTTTTGAATTGCAGCTTCAATTTTTGATGAACTGCTCACCAAACAGTCTTCTGTAACTAGGTTATGTAGATAAACCTAGGAAGGATCACAAAATTGTTGAACTCAGTCAACAAAGACACATACATGTGTA
This sequence comes from Nepenthes mirabilis, assembly GCA_025585075.1. NCBI lineage: Eukaryota > Viridiplantae > Streptophyta > Magnoliopsida > Caryophyllales > Nepenthaceae > Nepenthes > Nepenthes mirabilis. Next base: position 276 of record JAODPA010073181.1, read on the forward strand.
AAAAGTGCTCCAAGACAATAGCTCTGATTTCTGAAGATCCCCTTAACCGGCCTGCAGGGAATGGCCTTGAGTTAAATGAAATAAGCTTCCCTCCAAATTCAAAAGATACCCTTAAAGGATGTCTACACTACTTTGGATCTCTTAAGGTTGCTGCATAAAAAAGATACAATAAGAAAAAAAGAATGAAAATCAAAGTTTGACTGTTCCAAATCATCTTTGAGAAAAACTAAAGCACGTGGAGCAAAGTGATTTAGTTACAAGAAGCAAATAATTAATCCAGAAAGATCTTTGAAAGATAATGTAGGAATCAAACTACAAGAAACAACAACAGAACAACGAAACTCTATACACTGCTAGAAACTGTCAGCCAATAAAGGCAAATTACCTGCACCAAAATCAGTTTTTTCAACACCATACCTACTGCAGGCCTGCAAAAAAAATCAAATAAAAGAATGACAACAGACACTAACTTGGTTCACCAAGTTAACAACGAAATCATTGATATACACAGCTCAAGACAATGGACTCAAAAAATCACATTCCATAAAATGTCTCAAAATACCTATAAAACTTTTTACTCCTCTCGATTTCCAAATAGCTCAAGGAGGCAACACAGAAGCCCTTTATGTTTTGTCCACTCAACAAGCCTCAACTTTTGATCGCTGCAGAGCGGAGCTTCCACTTTAAGCACTTGCTCTATCTCAATACCATAACCAAGACCATACTTCTATAACCTTGCTTTAAATTAAACATCACATACCATGCAATCAATTAAGTCATTTGGTGCATTTGTTACAGTTTCACAGTGGAAGGAATGGCAAATTTGCAACAATTAAAGCAGGGGCGGTCATGAAAACCTGTCTAAAACTAAAAGGACTACCCCCTCTATGCTTTTATAAAGTGGGTATCCCAAGATTCAAGCTTAATTCCGAGAACATTGAATATCCTGCGAGCTGGCACAATGCTTTCGTGCTAGGCAGCTTTTCTTCACTACAAGTTAGGTGAGACAATCCTAGGTAGAAGCACCTAGATAAGGAAACAGTTCAACATCACTGATTTTTTCTTCAATATATTACATCAGGCTATTGAAAACCTAACTCATCAACAAGTGCCACAACTCTTTCATGATAGACACCTTTTCTCCTCTACAAGAGCACCTATATATGGAAATATTTGAACACCAGTAGCACTCTTTTCTTCAGTGTATTCTCGTGGCTTTTACATCAGGCCATCAAAGATCCTTAATCTTTAATACACTGTCTCAAACCCAATAAATCGATCTTTTTTTCTTTGGGATTTTGTGAGTAATTATGTTGTCAGCATGACATAATTTACCTAGTAAAAATGATAAGGGTAATAAATATGGTCTGAGATATCTATCAAACTTTCCAATCAAGATCAACATAAAACCGTCAATTCATATGAAATAATTACTTAATCTTCACTTTCAAGGTCCAAAGAAACAAAAAACAATAAAGCTTGATCTCCCTCTAGCCCCACAAAGATTTTTAGAACCCTAACTTCATGTTAATTCGAGCAGTCATCTTATTGCCAACATCACTATCCATTCTTGTGTATTGAAATCATATGCACTTATTTTCTTCTACTTGTCAGCCCATATTACAACTTGTTGCCATTCTACTGTAGAATAACGAGCACCCATCAGATGAAAATTGCACCACGAAATGTTACAGGTACCAAATGAATGCACCTCGATATTGTATATGGCAATTTTTCCGCCAAATGAAGATGCAGCAATAACTCCCAATACTTTCAGGTACAATGGATGTCAAAATTTCAATTGGTGCCTGCCAGCAATTCACAGAAAATCTGCCACAGATTAGATACCAAAAGAATAGTCATATTTCAAAAATCCATATCACCTTAAAAAGACCTGCAGCACAGAAACAGATAGAAAGAGGAGTAACAACAAAGATGTCCAAAATTGAGTTCCCTACCTTTCCAGAAAGTGTCACAGCAAATTGTACTATTATCTTTGGCACAGGTAAGCAAATAGAAGTCATCACTGAACACCCTGACATAGAAAGCACCCTAAGTTTAAGAGAAGTAAAATGCAGAAAAATGGATTATGGAGAAAGTGAAAAAAATAAGACATCATGAACATTTAGCATCAAAAGATACATACTTTGAAATGAACTGCCAAAAATACGGAAGCATCAAAAGATTACACAATATGAACAAGCAGAACATCATTGGTAAATGGCAACTCATAATCTAACAATGGGGTAAACATGGGCAATCAAATAAGACTGAAAATGAATCACTACTTGGCAAATCAGCAGACCTTTGGTGTGCCTTGAAAAATCTTTTACTGGTGACATTACATTTCTCATATCCCAAAGTTGCATCCAGACATTGTAACTCTTGTGAAATAAAGCCCAGCACAAGCTTAGTACATAGTTCAAAATGCATAATATGTGCAGCATTACCCTAAGCGAAGGTAACCCATTGTCATCTGATGCAACTACAAGTTGAGTTGCGACATCAGGATTCCATTACAACATGGAACAACTCCTATTTAAATCCCAGATACTACCATTTGAAAATTCACTAAGTAATGACATGAAGATCTAATAAAAAAGCTAAATGTTAACATTCACAGCACGATATCAAATAGCAACTGGCAGACCTGCCAATTCATCAAGTAGAATAACAAATCCAAGAAACAAGAGCTAAAGGTTCAACTTCTACTCCCATTCTTAACCCTCCCATTAAGTGTGCAAAAGGCAAAAAGCAAGGTATTTCAAATAATCAGTTCATACACCCCGCTGTTGTTCTTGACAAGAAATGGCTTTTTAATGTCTTTGCTTACTTGCCTTTCTTTTTTGAGCTTGCTATTGCTACCTCCAATACTAGCTTTCTTTCTCGATTGAACATATGGGACTGGTTGTTGCTTGCTGAAAAGGTAAAGGATAATAGCTCTCATATTAACACGGAAGTTAGGAGTTAGGGAAAGAAGGAAAGGATGATACAGGAAATTTAAAAGGTAACATTAGAAGAAATATAATTGGAGATAGGGATTTTTACAACAGTTTTTTGGATAAAAAGCTAAATCCTATTATTCTCAAAAAACCTTCTTGAAAAACTAATTGAGGTATTCTATAAGTTTCTCAGTATGCTTTTAACATGCTTCGAGTCAAAACTATTTCAGAGACTTTCCAAAATCACTTCGGACTAAAGCAATAAATTATAGTGTTTCCCAAAAGTACTTTTCAAAATAAACTTGAGCATCCTCTAAGATCAATGAATCTAAACTATGACCCAAACCAAAGGATGACGTTAATTTGCCTATGTTAGTGACATCAATGTAAGTCTGGCAGCTGTGGCAACAGCTCCTCTCTCTTAGTCAGCTCCTAGAAAGGTGTGATGGAAGAAACCACCTTTGGAGGCCTTGTTCATATGTGCTGTTTGTTAAGAGACAAGTATTAAATTACTAGCTACTTGAACAAATAGGACCCTGTAAGGCTCGAGTATTCAGATTATGATAATCATGATTAATTAAATTAATATAATTAAAATTGAGATCAAATGATGCGAAAAAATGGGTTAAAAGAGTCAAAATTGGACTGATTAAATCAAAGCCTGATGCATGCCTGAATCAGGGCTTAAAACTAAACAGGTTTGACACACGCTCGAGCTTATAAAACAATGGCACCACGCCCAAAGCATGTCTGAGCCCCGTTTGAGCTCGGCAGACTCGAGACTTTACGCCTGAGTGGCACTCAAGCGCCACTCCTGTATATAAGAAACACCCGAGTTGATTTCAATCATTTTTGCAGCAATTCTTCAGAGAAGAGAGAGAGAGAGCCGAGAAGATAGAGGAGATGAGAGAGAAGCTTAAGGAAGCTCCAAACTTGGTGATTCAAGGCTAGAGTTAGTGAAATTAGAGAAAAGGCAAGTGCACTCTATACTTTTCTTCCTTTGTTACTCTTCTTTTCCACCTCCCATGAGCAATTCTTATTCCATTACTCAATTATATTAATATTTCAAAGCTAGCACATGTATATTAAACATGCATGTAAAGTTTCCATGATTTTGCAGCAAGATTTTGTAGAATTCCTATCCATATTCAGATATGCATATACATGTTCTAAATATTGCTTTTCAACTGCATGCATGTTTTCAATTCATAATTTAATGAGCTTGCATGTAATAAATTTCATACTTAATGCTATATTAAATTCTGGACTTATAAAAATAAATTGCATGTTTCAGAAATTGATGAAATAAGCACTGCATGTGAAGTATATAAGCTGATAATGAAAAAATTGTCATGTTACTGATTTTTGCTGCATTTTTCTAAATTTTGCTAAACTTCATGCTCTAATTTCGTGCTGTAGCTTTTAAAGGTTCTAAATTTATCAAATATATGATTTATGGAAGTTAGAAAATGATATATTGGCATTTAAGGTCTAAAATTCAGTATACACTCTAATTCTACATTTTCTGCTATTTTATTTCATTTTTCTTGTTGAATTTTTTGCATTTAGCCACCAATTCAGCATTCCATGCCTTCAATGTAATCTGATTAAGCTTTTGTAAAAGTATAAATATAAATTGTTGGAATTATGAAAGAAATTCTACAATTATATTAAGACATGATAAACCGTTCTCCTAAAGGATAAGAACTAAGAATTATGAAATTAAGTGTAGAGTATCCCTAAGTTAAATATTGGACCAAAGTTTTGTTTAGCAAATAATATATTTTGATATGCCTTAATATATTATAGTGGTACATCAATTTTCGACCCTATTATCCGCAGGAAAAAAGCACCGTTTGACCCCATCTATAGGGTGATATGTAGACAGCCCACCTCTAGGTCTTGAATACGAGTTTGTAGCCTTTGTTTGTGTGAAAATATATACAACGGGGTCTTCAAATGTCCACTCCTTTAGCCGGTAAGGCCTACCGGCGCTGATCCCTAAAAAAAACAAGAATTTGAGCAAAATTTGATGGGTAAGATAAAGAAGAAACATGATAAAATAATCTGAAAAATACTGCATAATCTGGACATGTATTTATATGAAATTTTATGGCATATCATTAAATTCCGATGCATTGATCCCTCCATTATATTTTTAATGCAATTATATATATATGATCATTGTTATATAATACCTTACTGAGTTTTTAGCCCACTCCTTACTATTTTACTAACCCTTTAGATGAATTATATGAGTCCTTGCCAGGTCACCAGGATTGAAGGATCTAGTGAATCTGAAGAGTTTAGATTGCCATGTAGATGGATTATAATACTGTCTTCGAACAATGTTTATTGTATTATGTTATGTTCGGATAGCGTTCGGATGATGGTTAATAGATCTAATATTGTATTTTTATTGATCAGACAGACAGCTTCGGATGATATTAGTTAATATTTAGGTTATTTTGATGGTAGTTTTTTAGTTTTCGGACAATGTTTTATGTTTATTATATGTTTAGACGGTAAATGTGTATGTTTTGATTTTCTTAATGGTTTTAAAGTCTTGAAATAAATTATATCAAATGCCGATCAACAGGTTATGAATTAATGTTATCGTGGTCTTATGATTCTTTCAAGTTATTTGACAAGTGGTTGTCAATTATCGGATTATGGTTTATGATCTATTGCTACAATTTGCATACTCTAATTATATTTTTGGATAGACATCACTCCTTATATAAGGTCCGACGTCACGTTTTGGGTTAATGTCAGAGTCATATGAGACGTGGCATATTTTGAGTCCTGTGTATGATTTAATTTAATTTTATTATGGTCGATCGAAGTATTGACGTATAACTCACGTATCTATGTTAATTAACTGTTAATTAGCTAAATATTATTAATTTTGTATTAATATTGGGATCAGAATCTAGAACATGACAAGCCCGAACGGATGATAAGCGAGAAATCAATAGTAAGTCGTTAATGAAACTAAGAAAATTAATAAGCTATGGGATTGGGTGATTAATATCAAACGACTAAGCCTCCTATTTCTCAAGTTTATTTCACTGCGAAATTGTCCTTGAGTCTATCAATAACATCACGCAAGGGAATCTGACTGTTTCTAGAGCTTTGCAAACTTGAGAAATTTGGCTGTTTATACTACGAGTATGAACAAGAGTGTACTAATGATGCCAGGGGAATAGGGAATGAAGAAGAAAGATTATGTAATTATTCAAAAGCACCAATATAGAATATCAACATATTAGAGTCCGTGCATCATGCAGTGAACCATTTCCAACCTTGAAACAGCATGTGCTTTTCTGAAAGGAAATAATTTCCTTGGCCACTCTCTCGTGCATAAGGAAGAAAATGGAACTTAGAGCCTCTTTGACAGCTGGAAAGACTTGCATATGTGCATTCAACGTGGAAAACTAGACATACCAGGGAGACATGCTAGAACTTCATGGCCATCACACTTTAGGACGAGGAGGAAGAAGCTTGGGCCAATTTAGCCTTTCCAAAAGGCAAAAACAAAGATTCATGTAGTGGTAGAAACTTGAGCACAATTCCATAAAGGATGTAATTTATACGTTGCTATAGGTAGCGTCATCACACTAACCACCATCATCATTATCCTCATAATTCATCATCATCATCACAGACAAGCTGTCTTGTCAATTTCTCAACATGCCTCGCACATGTCCCACTACCCCCCAGTTGATCACCCTCTCTGCTATTTACAGATATCAATGCTGCATGGACCTACAAGGTATAAGGTCACAACTGAAAAAAAAAATTAGTGAAGATTAGAAATATTTCCAAGCTTTTTACATCAACCATGGAAAAAATTGTATAACATAGAAAAATCCAGTGTAAAAAGTGAAAATTCTATCTTATTTTTGTGTTGTAGATTGTCCAAACTTACAATTGCCTCAAAAATAATTCTAAAAAGCAACAATTATACAAAACTTTCACAATGTAAAATCCAACAAAAACCAAATATATGTTGCATTTTCATTCATTGCAACGAGATTGCACCATGGTTTTAACGTGTGACAATCTTCAGGTCACAATAAATCAGCCTCACCACTATGCCAAGACTAAAAAATGGGTAGCCCAGTGCTATGAGAGGATCTGCAAAAGGATTACACTACTTTAGGTCCATTATGCAATCTTATCTTATATTATGTTACAACTCAAATTCATACCTACAAGATTACACAGGGGCAACTCGTTGCCCCAAGGCTTCCCTTCACCATTGCATCAAGAGATGCAATGAAAAAATAAAATACTAATTCATAAATTCTAAAATCAATATTCAAACTATTATAAAGGCACATTTTATATAGGCACACTTTATATGAGATAAAAATATAATTATACCTCTTTAAGAAAAAGAACTGACAAAGAAAGTAGTTCACCAATCTGGAAATAGCCAATGGAGGAGCCGAAATACAAAGCAAAATGTTAGCTTGTTATTGAAACCTTAAATCATTTTAACCCTCTTAGGTAATCACAGGAAGATTGCATGCATAAAAACAATACTGTGAAATTTAAATGGTGGATGAAAGCAACTGTGTCACGAACTTAGACCAAGCAGGTCAATTTAAATAATTAAAGATACTTCAATTATCATTCTTATGATTCCCCATTCCGGGTGTGATCACAAAATATACAACTCAACAAAATTAAATCCACACAGAACTTCATCGGACAACCGTCCGGACAAAATAAATACGACCTACTCTACAATCACTGTAAAGAAGATAACAATTTAATCAAAAATTATAATCAAACATAACATAATATCCGAACTATTCCCGAAATATAACCATGAGCCTATACCCGATCAATTCTATAATCTGATCGTATCAAATACCAATTTAAACCATAATAGAACCAAAACTCACCATATCAGACAAATGGCTTACAGATCACGACCACACTCTTACAATGCATCCAAATCTTCTACTCTGAAGGGATAAAATAGGAAAAGTGAGCCTAATATTCAGTAAGTATCATATTTAAACAAAAAGAGTCCAATAAATCAGAAAGAAGATTAAATGGATATAATCCGTTTAAATGACAGAATAATTTCAAATCGCCGATTAAATGAATCCAATAGAAATCTAAGATCCAAAATCCAATGGAAGTCTCGTATTAAAATCAAATATCCAAAATTCAAAATAAATATCCAAATCAGAAAACAGTTCTTATCGGGACATGGATATATATATATAAACAAAACAAAAGTAATCCGAACCGAATCCAAATCCAATCCAAGTCCAAGTCCAAATTCGAGTTCAAATCCAAAGCCCGATCAACTTGTGATCTGGAGTAGAATCCAATAACCGGATAATCCAATAGCATGCGCAGAAGTCAAAATAGTATCGCAATAGATATTTCAAAGGTCTGGATCAAAATATATAATCAAAATCGTTTATACGAAACATACAAAGACCGAACTATGAAAAAAATCAGCGAATCTCAAATCCAAATCCAAAAGTCCAAATCCCAATCAAGGTCAAATTCAAATTAATACAGAAAAATTCAAATCATGCATCCAATTTGAATTCCAATTATTTAAAGGCTAGCTTGAGGAAATGTTACACATAATCCCAATAATGTTAAATAAAATTAAATGCAAATTAGGCCAACATGCATGACCACCCATATACTTTGTACCCATAGATAAGGTTGCTCACTATTATTTACTAACCGTAACTTTGGATGCAATTCTCAAACTTGTCAGATATATTAGGACGTTCGAATATATTATAAAGTCAAATCAAATCATTCAAATAGAAATGGTCACTACTTCAAAACTTTCTTGCCAGCGGAAAGGGATTTCCAAATAACAAATATCTCTCCATCGAGAGCTGGCTAGAATATCCAATAATCTAAATCCAAATGTAGTAACCATAATCCGGCACATGCATGTGAAAATGCACGACTTATGCAAGTTTCATGCACATTTTCGTTACACATACTTATATAAAATATACAGTATCTAATAAATTATTCAGACTTTCAGAAAAATAGTAAATCCCCAAAAATTATAAAACCCATATCAAAAACCCCTAAAATTAGCCAATGAACTATACATGCGTATCTAGAATAAACAGAACGAGTGTACAAAAATACATACATGTTAGTAAAAATTTTAAATAGTATCCAAAATATATCGTAAATTAAATCAGACTAAGAATAGGGGTTATAAATACTTGCCTTGACCTTATACTTTGCAAATCTGAAGAAAGGATATCTCGAAACACCAGAATCATGTGATACTCCTCACTGCCGCTGGCGCCTCATTTCGCCCTCTCTCTGCACATCTTCTTTGCCGCTGCCCCTGCTCATCAACAACCGTCACCGGTCGCCTACGTGTCACCACTGGCCTCCGCCGACCACTGTCGCGTCACCACTGCACGCCGCCGCAGTTGACACTGCCGACAACCACCGTTGGCCTCCTCGACAACCTCTCCTCATGAATCACTGCCACCGGCCCACTTCTAGCCACCAACGACCACCCTCACCGCGTCAGCTTCACCCCACATCGTCGTCGCCATCGCTAACCACCTCTCTCCTTCCTCCTGGCGCGGCTTCTCTCTCTCCTGCCGCTCTCTTTTCCTCTTTTATTTTCTCTCTCCCTGATTCTCTCCTGATCCTTATCTTCTATTATTCCAAAATCCAAACTGATATTTGGGTGATAGCACGAGTGCACCTCGGGTGCCAGCCCAACTGATCCAAATATCCTTCCAAATTTTATAATATTTGATTAATTTTTGCCATATCCAATTTACCAAAAATCACAATTAATATTAAATAATCCAAATGAAATCCAGGATATTACAAAATGAATATTTCTCCAAATTCCTCCAACTTTTATTATCAATGAAGCATCAAACTCCATCCTCTCATTACTTACCACATGCAAATTTTTATCATCAAATTGGAGGTAAGCTAACAACTCAATGACCACTATTTCACAAAAAGTTGATTTAAGCGGAATGACAAGTGTGATCACCGTTAAGTTATATAGGAAAAGAATGTACGAACTAGACAGGTCTAGAAGAAAAATGAAATGCCACAATATTTTTTAGTGCATGGCCAAATCATTTAACAGCAAGGAATACCAATGGCCAATGCAATAGTCTTACAGGCTTGACCTATTAATTTAGAAGGATTTAGAGTACACCAAAAAATATATACTCATTAGTTTATTTACCTATTTTTTTTAAGAAAGTTTTGAGGTCACCATTCCGAGACTTTACATGGTGCTACTTCAGCTCATTAAGATTTATAGCAAGCTCAAAGGAAACTTCAATAAGCATCTAAATTCTAATCAAAGTACCATGTATAGAGAACGAGAAAATTGGTTAGTCCCACAAGAATACACCAAACAGAGTTAATTTTACCATAATGTCTACACTGGAATGAAACATCAAACATTAACTACAGACCTACCGAATGTTGCTGCTTTAACTAAAAATACACATTCTAATTCGGCCACTTATATAAGAAGAAAATTAACCAATGAAAATGCACTTTAACTTTGAATCCTAAACACTCATATCTGGAAACAAAAGGCAGCAAAGCTTACGCTTAAACAACATGTTTTTCCTAAATGATGATGATACTATTTGCACTTGAAACAAATAGCAAGAATGAGATATGTGAACAAACAAACTACATTTGGTTGGGCAAAGGGAATAGCGAAACCATAATTAAGGATACTTATATTATTTGGGACTAAGAAATTTATCTTAGATTAATTTTGTGTGTTTTCACACTTGAAAAAAACAAATAAAAAGGGAAAATCAAACTAATTAATATTTGACGGGTATAACATCAATTAGGTTGGTCCAATCCATTAGTTCAGCAAGCTCATGGTCAACAAGCTTAGAAAGGAGAAAGTATTGTCCGGTCCAATAGGCCCAAATCGAAAGAACTCGACATCCAGACTTGACCCAACTCTAGTTAGAATCAATCAAGATCCGACGGGTGGCTACACAGTTATTAGACAGAATACAAGCCGTGAGTTATATACCCAAATGGCTACATATTCGAATATCCAAACAAATAGCTTATCCAAGTGGTTTGTATACTCAGTACTTAGCCTAGGTGAGAATCTCTAAATTTGCAAACATCAACTACTCATTATTATCAATTTAATATTTAGGTGTTAACTGTCTTCAATCAACCCTACACACAGAACATGTACTATAGTGGTTGAACTAACCAGTTTCCAATTGACCTAACTACTTAGATCGTTGTTGATTATTCCTCTTTGAGAAACCGCCTACAATTGGCAGCATAATTATAAATATACCCCAATTATACTAAAAAATGGGACGAATTCTAAAAAATAAGGAACAAAAGAAAGCCTTCTAACACACTTGTTCTTTCACAAAATATAGAGTCAAGTTTTCCATATCTCTCTCCCTCTCTCTCTCATCCCCTTTGTCTCTCCCCTATTCCAAATTTTAGGGAAGATTACTAACTTTAATATCGAAAAATATACTAAGAAGTAAATCCCAATTCCTTCGAAATTCTTGTCTACGATTGTGGTGTACAAAATCCACTTTCCCAGAAGGAAGCACCCCAAACATGAGCAATAACAAAAGCATCAGCCATTCTACTTGCAGATATGCACTGTGCAAGTGCCCCTTGTAGTCCCCAACAACTAGAGCATGCTGAACAGCATCATCAAATGCTGAAACACTGCGCTCTGCCTGTCCATGAAATTCTACTTTTGCATGATCATCACTAAGAGCAGTCTCCCCAGCTCCAAAGTTGTTGCCCAAATTTGATATTGGAGTATCAGCTTTAGGACTAAGAAGATAATTAAAGAAGTCCTCCATGTTTTCATAGGAGCAGACTGCCGTATCTTTATCCTCTGCATATCCTGCTCTCTGCAATGATTTCAAGACCAAGAATATTAACTTGCTGGGATAAGACATCTTCAGTGGTATCTTTTGCCTCTTCTGGTATGCGGAAGCCCAAATGGTTAGGCAGCTTTGTCCTTGTCATTCCATCATTCTCAAACATGACTCTAAAAGCCAGAATTTTCTCTACATCCTCTAACCTGTTCAAATCCCACTCCACCCCCCCCCCCAGTTTAGAAGAGAATCATATATATCACTCCTCTAACCGGTTCAAATCCCCCCGCAACCAGACTAATCCAAGTTTAGAAGAGAATCATATATATCACTCCTCATTTCATTTGTACAGGATGACATACTCAGACCCTTGAGGTTTTCTTTCACATAAAACTCTCAGAAATGCCCTTTCTTCATTTTGAATTGCAGCTTCAAACTTTGATGATCTGCTCACCAAACTGTTTTCTGTAACTAAGTTATGTAGAAAAACCTCGGAAGGATCATAAAATTGTTGAACTGTTAACGAAGACACATACATGTGAAAAAAGCGCTCCAGGATAATTACTCTGATTTCTGAAGATCCACTTAGCATGCCTGCAGGGAATGACCTTGAGTTAAATGAAATGAGCTTCCTTCCAAATTCAAAAGGCACCTTTATAGGATGTCTATACTACTTTGGATCTCTTAAGGTTGCTGCATAAAAGAGATATAATGAGAAAACAAGAATGAAAAGAATGAAAATCAAAGTTTGACTATGGAAATTCAAAATTATCTATGAGAAAAACTAAGGCAAATGTAGAAAAGTGACCTAGTTAAAAAAAGCAAATAATGAATCCAGAAAGATCTTTGAAAGATGATGTAGGAATCAAACTACAACAAGCAACAACAGAACAACGAAACTCTACAGATTGCTAGAAACTATCAACCAATAAAGGCAAATTACCTGCACCAAAATCAGTTTCTTCAACGCCATACATACTGCAGGCCTATAAAAAAAATCAAATAAAAGAATGATAACAGACACTAATTTGGTTCACCAAGTTAACAACAAAAGCATTGATATACACAGGTCAAGACACTTGACTCAAAAAATCACATTCCTTAAAATGTCTTAAGACGCATATAAAACTTTTTACTCCTCTCGATTTCCAAATAGCTCCAAGAGGCAATACAGAAGCCACTTCATGTTTTGTCCAACAACCCCCAACTTTTGATTGCCACAACAGCAGAGCTTCCACTTTAAGCACTTGCTCTATCTTAATACCATAACCAAGACCATACTATGATAACCCTGATTTAAATTTAAATGTCCCAAGCCATGCAATCAATGAAGTCATTTGGTGCATCTGGGACAGTTTCACAGTGGGAGGCATGGCAAATTTGTTACAATTAAAGCAGGAATGGTCATGAGAACCTGTCTAAAATTGAAAGGTCTACCCCCTCTATGCTTTTATCAAGTGGGTTCCCCTAGATTCAAGCTTAAACCCAGAAACATTGAATATCCTTCCAACTAGCACAATGCTTTCATGCTAGGCACCTTTTCTTCACCACAAGTTAAGTGAGAAAATCCTAGGTAGAAGCACCTAGATAAGGAAACAGTTCAACATCACTGATTTTTTTTTCTTCAGTGTGTTCTCATTGTTATTACATCAGGCTATTGAAAACCTAGCTCATCAACATGTGCCGCAACTCTTTCATGATAGACACCTTTTATCCTCGACAAGAGCATCTATATTTGGAAATATTTGAACACCACTAGCACTCTTTTCTTCAGTGTATTCTTGTGGCTATTACATCAGGCCATCAAAGATCTTTAATCTTCAATATATTGTCTCAAACCTAGTAAATTGATCATTTTTTTCTTTGGGGTTGGGTGGGTAACTCTGTTGTCATCACGACAAGATTTACCTTGTAAAAATGATAAGGGCAACATATATGGTCGAAGGAATCTGTCAAACTTTCCAGTCAAGATCAACATAAAACCATCAATTCATATCAAATATTTCCTTTTTCTTCACTTGCAAAGTCCAAAAACACAAAAAACAATAAAGCTTGATCTACCTCCAGCCCCACAAAGATTTTTATAACCCTAACTTCATGTAAATTCCAGCAGTCATCTTATCGCCAACATTACTACCCATTCTTGTGTATTAAAATCATATACAAGTATTTTCTTCTACCTGTCAGCCCATATTACAACTTGTTGCCATTCTGCTGTAAAATAACGAGGACTAGCCTAATATTCGTTGGGTACAACATCAATTGGAGTGGCCAAATCCATCACCCGACAAGCTCATGGTCAATAAGCCCAAAAAGGAGAAAGTATTATCCGGCACAAAAAACTTGGCATACAGGCTTGACTGAACTCTAATCAGAACAAATCAAGTTCCAACGAGCGATTAGGTATTTATTAAGCATAATACAAGCCAAATTGAGTTATATGCCCAAATGACTACATATTTGATTATCCAACTGACCAATTCATCCAATCAAGCGGTTTGTATACTCAACAGTTAGCTTAGGCGATGGTCTCCAAACTGACCAATTCATCATTATCAATTTAATATTTAGGCGTTAACTGCTTTCAATTAATCATACAAACAGAACGTGCATAATAGCGATTAAACTAATCAGCTTTCAACTAATTTAACCACTTAAATCATAACTGTTTATTCATTTTTAGGAAACCGCCTACAATTGGCAGCATAGTTATAAATACACCCTACTTCTCCTAAAAACTGAGACAAATTTTCAAAAAAAAAAAGGAACAGAGCAAAACCCTCTAACTCACATGTTCTTTTATAAAATACGGAACCAGATCCTCCATTTCTCCGTCTCTCTCATCCCCTCAATCTCTCCCCTATTCTGAATTTTAGATAAACTTACTGACTTGAGTATCGAAAAATATGTCAGGGAACAAATCCCAATTCTTTCAAAATTTTTATCTACTATTATGCTGTGTAGGTTTTGGATAAAAGATTCAATAATCCAACCCAAGTTTACTTAAATAACAATCCAAATTCCAAGTATGCATCAATATTGATACAAATGCATGTTTAAAAACTAAGCTAAGACTTATATTGAAATTGATAGTTGAATGGTACAATGACAAAAGTGAGGAATCACCCACCTTTAGTAGTCGACTTAGGGAATCACTCACTTAAGGGTCATAATTCACTCACCAACAAGAGGACTTACTATTCTTTTATTAAGGAGAGAACTCAATTAATTTGTTTAATCTGAACTCCAACTACTGATTACTATTCTAACACTAACATAAATAAGAAATATGAATTAAAGAGGGTCACTTGCAGGGCATCACGCATGCTTCATTCTCCTTAGGAACTGCTATAGCTCCGATTGTCGAGTGGTGTCTCGGAAGAAGACGTTTAGGCACTTTATTTAATGCAACCAATTACATCAATGAGCTTGAGGCATTCTTACTTGGGCATTAAGTTTTGGTGGTGAATAAGAGCTGAGTAGTATTGCATCCTCATTCCCTTCAAAAAAACTCATCCTAGAGTTACAGACTTCTTTTGGAGGCTTTTGGAGAATTTTCAACTCCGTGTCAGTAATCTAGTGATTATCTGATACAAGTGCATTGTTGAGTCATACCAAGTGGAAAGTGTAACTCCGGTGGCAGCGTGTAATTGTTTGAGTCCAGTATAACAAAACCGATAGATACACACATAAGCAAATTAGTGACATTAGCGGGTCCATAGTAGGCACTTAAGTCGATGATGTTGAACATAGGGCTTATTCCAAAGTTGTTGAGAAGTTAAATTTGGTAAGCATTCGGGTTGATTTTCCTTAGAATCTGGCAAGGACCAGACTTTCGGTCCGAAAGTTTGTGATATGTGCCAGGGGTAAAACAATCCTTATGAAGTTGGACCACAACAAAGTCTCCTTCCTTCAATTTGACCTGCCTGCTGTGGCTGTCAGCATTTTGTTTATAGCGTGAATTAGCCCTTTCTAGATTATTCTAAACTTGTGCATGAATTTGTTGACAGTGGTGGGCTAATTCCTCTGCTTGTATACTATTATGCCACATGTTTGACAGAGAGTTGCAATAAAAAATGTGCTTCAAATTTTTTCCACAAATGACCTAAAATATGGACAAAACAGAGAATTTGTTACGGGTTGGAATTAATGCAAACACAGCTTGTGCAATGACAGCATCCTATTATTTAGGATTGCCCTAATTGAAACTACGAAGTAGGTTACAAAGGGATCAATTTACAACTTCAATTTGTCAATTGCTTAGGGGTAACAAGTACAGAAAAATTGAAATTTAATTCCCATAAGTGTACCCATAATGTTTGCCAAAAATGGCTAATAAATCCCGTATCTTATTCCGACGTGATGGTCTTTGGTACTCCATGTAGTCCGACAATTCCTTGGAAAAATAGTAGGGCCACTTGAGGGGCATTGGTGGTGTGTCGATAAGGTAAGAAATGGGCAATCTTAGAGAAGCGAACCAAAATAACACATGGAATCATAACCAACTCGGGTTTTGGGAAGTCCCAAGACAAAATCTATGCTAAGTTAACTGTTTTATGAATCAGTCAATGTCCTTGATTACACCGAACAAAAAATAATGTTCCTAGATGACGATGAAAGACTGCTCTCTGCCAAAAGTCCCCCCGAGACCTCCACTATTAATTTCTTGAATGATGCACAAGTAGAGGGACTTGTCGGGAATACAAAGTTGGTTTCCACTGAAGAGATATCCCTTGACTTTGGTGTAAGTTGTATCTAGGTACTTGTTGCTATGATGTTCCCAAAGTAAGCATTAATAAGGAATTGTTTGGGGAGTAAATCAAATCCCATTGTTTCATACTATAAAGTGCAAAGGAGGTAGACCTTGAAGCTAAGAGCACCAACAACTTTGTTTGTAACTCCAGATGTATGTTGGAGAACAAAAGGTGTATTCTTGGAGGAAGGAAATCCGCTTAGCATATCGGGAATTAAGTTTCTTTTGAAAGTGAAGGAACCGCAGAGCCTCACAGTGGAGAGTAAAACAAATTCCATATAGATCAAGCAACACCTCCCAAATCAAAGTGCTTGTATGATGTATAAAATTTCAAATCATAAATGGAGTGACATCCTTTGGCATCATTTAGCTTTTCATTGAAAAAGGACGCTAGTTGGCGCTAATAGCTAAGAACAACAACAATGCCAATATGGGAGGCTTCACATTCAACGATGAAGACTTTGGAGAAGTTAGGGAGGGCAAGGGCACGGCCTCAATTAACATTATTTTCACCTTGTTGAAGCTACCGGTAGCAGAATCGGTCTACTTGAAGTCCCCTTTCTTGATACAGTCAATGATCGAGGCTATAACAATGCTAAAATTCTTGATAAACCTTCTATAGAAGTTGGCAATTCCATGAAAACTACATACTTTCGTGATGGTGCGAGCGATAGGCCACCTAACAACAGCTCGTACCTTCTCCTCATCAACTCGAATACCTTCATTGGAGATAACATAGCTGAGGAAGATCACATGTTCTTTCATAAATGAACACTTCTTGATATTGATAAATAACCTCTCACGTCGGAGGACGTCAAACACTTGGCAAAGACAAAAACAGTGGTCGGCCGATCAAGACTGAAAATGAGCATATCATCAAAATAAACAATGACAAATTTACCGATGAGTGGTTTTAGTACCTAGTCCATAAGCTGCACAAAGGGGCTTGATAGGTTGCATAAGCCAAATGGCATGACAAGCTACTCATAAAGCCTTTTCCTAGTTTTGAAAGCGGTCTTCCATTCGTCTTTGGGTTGAACGTGTATCTGGTGAAACTAACTTCAGAGGTCAATTTTTGAAAAGGCCGTTGTGCCATGTAGCATGTTTAATATATCTTCGAGTCGTGGAATCAAAAATCGGTACTTAATCGTCACTTTGTTGATGGCTCTACTGCCCACACACATATTACATGTTCCATATTTTTTCAGTTTTAGTAAAACAGGAACGACGCACGAACTAAAGGCTTTCCTAGATAAGCCCCTTTTCAAGTAGCCTCTTTACTTGTGGTAGTTGGTAGCGTGGAAGGTTCAGCAAGCTAGTACCGAGGATTAAGTCAATTTAAGTGTTGGATATCCCACATTAGAGGAAGCTGGCTCGGCTGCTTTTCTTGGGCCAGTCCTCATACTCATGTAGCAGTTGTTCGATGACTGGAGTAGTGCCAGCCTATTCCTAGGCTATGGTAGTAGGGTGCACAATTAGTGAATAAGAAACAGGGCTCCCCCTATAGGCTTTAAAAGATGCTTTGATTGAAAATAGGCTAGTGGGAGGTTCAAGGTTTGTTTCATGTAGGGTTTGACGATAAATTTTACTCCTTTATAAAGGAGGGAGTAAACATTATTGTAACCATCATGGAGCACTTTTCTGCCAAATTGTTGCGGGTGCCCGAGAAGAAGGTGACAAACGTCCATGGGAAGAACATCAGAGAGGATCTCATCCTTGTAATGTCCAATCAAAAGCTGTATTCGGCACAGTCCTTGAACAACAATTTTGTCACCTTTTAAACCAAGACACCTTGTAGGGTCATGGGTGTTTGTCACATTTTTTATTGAAGCTTATCTACCAATTCATTTAAAACAATATTGGCACAACTTCCGAAATCCATGACGAAGCTCCTGCCTTGGGTAGTGCCATAGGTGTGGAAAATCTTATGGCAAAGCCAATGATCATTTTCACATTTTAGGGTAGCCATGAAGACCTTTCAGATTACTAGGAATTCTATTTCGGTTTCTAACTCACAGGCTTTTTCGTCCTGTTCATCATTGGTGAGAGCGCTTTGGGACCTTCTGGTAGTTGCTCAACTAAGTTTTGATTAGAACCCTAAATTCTAAACCTTAAACCATAAACCCTTAACCCTAAACCATGAACCCTTAATCCTAAAGCCTGAACCCCTAAACTCAAGAAGCCATAAACCCTTAACCCTTATCACTTGAACCTAAACCCAAAACCTGAATCCTAAACCTAAACCCTGAATCTTAAATGTTAAAACCTGAATCCAAAACCATAAACCCTTAATGTTGAACCCAAAATAGCAAACCCTAAACTAAGAACCCTGAATCCTATACCCTTAACCTTGATCCTTAAATCCCTCAACCCAACCCAAAACCCTAAACACAAAATCCCAATTCCAAAACCTTAAACTCTAAACCCTAAAACCTAAACCTCACACCATAAACTCCACAGATTAGATCCTAAACCGTATTCGCATCATAATTGTACCTTTTAGTTATCAATTTCAATATAAGTCTTAATTTACTTTTCAAACACGTGTTCACATCATTTGGTATCAAAGAATGCAATTTCGCAGCATGGCTAAGAGACTCTAACATAGAGGTGGACACACAGCCTCAATTCAGAAATCTATCTCTAGGACGAACATAAAGATCTACGCTGTGAAAATGAGGAACTTCGACGCTAGTTAGAGAAATTGATAAGCCAACCTTTCACCCAACCGACCTCCCAGCCCACTTCACCATTTATCATCATGGAAGAACCACCGGATGCATTTGAAGTGGGATATTTTAGCTTGAGTTCTCCTCAACCACCCCCATTACAAACTACCACAATCCAAACACAACTACCCACTTTTAACCACACTCCATTCTGCGTGGAAGCCCTCACTCGTGCCCTAGAAGACAAGACGTCAATAAGATTATCCACATTGACATCCCGGAGTATGAGGGTAACATGGATCTGGAAATATATTGTGATTAATTGCTATCCTTGAAGCATTCTTCGATTGGAAAGAGTTATCCAAATAGAGGAAGGTTCTGTTCATCGCCACAAAATGTTGTGGCTTGGCTTCATCCTGGTGGCTATGTCGCCAACTAAACTGAGGTTGCTAAGGACTCCCAATTGTAAACGCATGGGCTGAAATGAAGATTAAACTAGAAGAGAATTTCCTTCCTCTAGATTATTCTAAAACTCTATACCAAAAAATCCTTCTTAAGCAACAATCTGACCAAGATGTCACCAGATACACGGAAGAGTTCTACAAGTTCCTTAGCCGTGCCAATTTGTGCAAAAACGATGGCCAACTGGTGCCCTGATACTTAAGTGGAATTAAGCAATCCCATACACAATGAGCACTCAATGCTCAGGATATTTACACTTGAAGAGGCATATCAAATGGCCGTTAAGGCCTAAACTAAGTTTAAGCAGGTGATTAGTCGATTCAAGCATGGATAAAAGCACAATCAGCACTTCAAAAGGCTGGTCCAGGACATCAAGGTTCCTAAAATTCCCACTGGTACCTACAACCGAAGTGGGGACCCATGAAGAATGTTTCTGCTATGGAAAAGAAGAGTCACTCACCCTACAAAGGAAATCACTTATCTTGGGCAATTGACTTAAAAAATCATTCACCTAAGGATTGGAAATCACTCACCGACAAGAAAACTTACTCTTTGATTAATGAGGAGGCTCATTTAATCTGTTTAATCTAATCTCCAACTACTGATTACTGATTACTATTCTTACACTAATTTAAATAAGCAAAGTATAAATTCAAGGGCGTCACTGGCAAAGCAACAAGCATGCTTCATTCTCCTTAGGGAATATTGTAGCTCCTATTGTCATGACAAGAGGTGTCTTAGAACAAGACGTTGGGGCACTTTATTTAATGCAGCTGGTTGCATTAATGAGCTTGAGGCATTATCCTTGGTCAACAGGCATGATTAAATTTTGGTGGAGAATAGAAACTGAGTTATACAGTATCAAATATGCTTAAGTATTTAGCCAACAATCAACAAGTCACCTAACATAGGTCCAAGAAAAATTATTATTAATAATTAAATTATGTGATTCAGGCAAAGACACTTGTCTAATATAAGAAAGAATACAAAAGACATAGAACACATACTGAAAGCAACATAAGATTGTCGTGATAGTAGAGAATGCAATCAAAATAATTGACTAATATACAACATAAGAATATACAATACTAACAGACTAGAATCATAGACATCTGTGAGTAAATGGAAAACATAGAATGGTAAGAAGAAAAAAAGATAGAGAGAATTAACCAAAAATGTATGGCAAGGCCACAGTGTTCCTAAATCAGTTATAATACAAGCCTATAATTAAGATAATAAATTAGTGTTAGGAAATGGAATATTTTTATAAATTTTCTTGAGTATACAAAATATTCTAGATTATATGTGAAAATATAAGCTCATCATATTAGAAAGTAAACAAGACTTAATGTTAAGGGAGTCAATTGAGATAAATGGCTCCCAGAAAAACAGGGGTAAATTCTTTATCCATATTTAACATTTTCAAGCACAATGTGATTATAAGATTCTTTGAAAAGGAGAGCAACATAAGACAATAAAACAAAGAACAGGACTATAACTGATATACCCATTTATCTAAAAATAATATGCTAGGCTATTTAACTTACATAGAAGGAACAAAAGTATAACAGAACATGGAAAATTTTGAAAAGTTACATACTGTTTACTCAATCGCGAGCACCATCATTCACTCTTTTTCGAGTATTTCCAGTTTGGTTATCCTTTTCTAACCTTTCATTGTAGCAACAAGGTTTAAGAATTTAACCTTCAGTGTAGTCCTGTATCAAAATTAATAGTTTTCTTTTACAATACGTTAGAGATAAATGTACTAATTAAGAGTAGTTCACCTCACTCTTTCCATTTCTTTGAATACATGTATTGGAAAGGCTTTTCTTTTTATGAGTAGAATGTAGATTTTCAATAATGCAATGCAAAGATTCAAAGATCATGCGGCTCTTTTATATCACACAATTGGCTTATACTCCATAGGTTACGCTTGAGACCTTTCCCAAAAAGCACCTTATCAATAGTGTAAGGAGTTACCACCAACTTTGCCGTTACTAGCTATCATTCGTTTGTTGTTTTGACTTCTAGAGGTGAATAAGCCTCCATATTTGTGAGTCAATGTTGAGAACTTTGATAAATCACCAGTCATGTGTCATGAGCACTATCTATCCAAATACCATATGTTCTCATTTGACTTGTTCGAGAGATCTTCCTAAAGACTATCTCATCTAGTGATCAAGCAAAACCATATTATCTACTGATCAAGCAAAGATTGGCCATGACACCATGGTCAACTATAACCTTACCCCAAAAATCCATTGCAAATCCACAAACAAAACATGGCCCAATATTGGTATAATGACATTGAATTAAATTAATTGAGAAAATTATTAAGAATAATTGTTGATTCAGATGAAGTTTTACTGTTAGACCATAGTAGTTGACACCTGATTAGCGTATAAGTTTCGTATATACTTATTTTAAGCAGAATTGTCATGCCTAATCCAGGAATGAGGGGCACACATGTGCTTATTCCAGATTTTGGGCGCATAAGAGTGCGTATGAAGGATTCTCATGAGTTCTTTAAAGAATTGGTTACTCCTAATGCACATATGAGGAGCACAACATGCACCAGCTAAGATTGGTGTTGATGCCTAATGAGAGCATGAATGACACATGTGCGCTAGTCTGTATAAATAAGTTTTTTCTTCTTTTCAGCTCATTTTTGTGAAATTTAAGAAGAAGAGAGAGAATGAGAAGAAGAGGAATTTTGAAGGAGAAACCTTAAAAGATCTTGTGATTCAAGTTAAGGCATATAAATTCCAAAACTAATCCTTCACTCTTTTACAGAAATTTTAGAATTTCTTTTTCATGTTTGTGTAAAACCTTAGATTCATGTCCTTGTACTCCATGCATGTGTCCATCCATGTCCTCTGAAAAATCTTCAAATTTAAGTTAAAGTAAGTAAATTCAAAGCCTAGTTCTTAACTTTTTTTCTGAAATTTCCGAATTTTTTCTTCCTATTTGTCTAAAATCTTAGATTCTTGTCCTTATACTCCATGTATATGTTCACATCCATGTCTCTGTTGAAGTTTGGCTTGCATGCATGGCCTTTTATTCCTTAGATTTCTTGGATTTTAAAGTATATTGTGATATTAATGATAAATTAGAAATTTTCATAAAATTTTCAAAGTTTGATAAATAATATATTCTTGTATGTCCTTTCTTTTACAAGAACTTGAGAAATCTTTTCAATAAAGTAAAGCATTTGATTTTCAAATTCTGAAAAATGTACATGTTTCATAGAGTTCTCTTCAATCCTTAAAATGATCCGTCATAAGGAATTGACGGAATATAATGTTGTCACGTCACTGTATATTAAAGAAAGGAAAATATGGTATGACGGCCCTTCCAAGTTGATGCGTCCCGGGATCCAAGTTATTACACAGAATAGGGAGAAACTCAGATCTTCTCCAACGGGTCAAACAAAGCGAGACCAGCCTCCGTTCCTGATTACCTGAACCCTATACACCACAACTAAAAAAAAGAGAAATTAAATGATTAGCGAGACTCACTCCCCAACATATCCTCCAACGCTTAAGTCAATAATCTTTTTTCAAAAAAATAAAAAGATGAAATGACAAGAAAAACTCGTGACGATCCACGAAAGTAATGATGGTGTTTGTCTCGAAGGCTGTGCTCACCGTAGAGCAATTTTGATGCCACAGTGCGCTTGACGGAGAGCGGCCTGATAGCAAGAATTGTAGAAAGGTTCTTTTGGGTAGAGAGTTACTTCTCGGTCTACTTTTTCAATCCTCCTCTTTCTTGTGGGAGTGATGGATATTTATAGCGTTGGCAGGCGGTTCGATTCTTTATCGTTGATGGTAACTGTCTGATAAGCTGTTCATATGGATAAGCGCATATCAATTGGTTGATACAACTAGTTATGGTAAGTTACTAGGCGTGTGGGAATAGGTCACCTTTAATTGGGCCGACCAGGTCAGCATAGCCTTTTGGACCAATTGGACTGATTGGGACATCACTTGAACTTTGGAGTCGAAGGAGATGTGTTGAGCGTTGGCTACCCTCTGGATCCTTCATCCATCAGTGGGCCTTTGTATTGACTGACCCATTTGCGGCCGTCCCTATCACACGTGTTATTATAATAGGTAAAGCCCTGCCTATAAAGAACAATATGTAAACAACTCTCCCCACAGGCTTTAAATAGTAGAGTAAAACTCATATTTATAGAAAAAAATTTACATAAACCGGCCTTCATATATTCAACTCTAGTCGGTAAGGTCTATCATGGGCCTTTGGCTTATTGTTTTCCATTTGCAAGTCCATGGTGTCTCAAATTTTATTTGCTGAGCTTTTAGTTTGCTTTGCATTAACACCACCTTTTAGATTAGTAGACTTTGACCATTTTGAAGTTTTGGACCTGTGGGTGTTGATTTTGAAGGATCATGGAAAGATTATGAATGTTGCCTTTGTATTTCAAATTTGTTATTGGAAAATAGTTTAGTAATTCAAAATATTTGGAATGTATAAGTTGTTTTATAGGGCCGATAGGCCGTACATCTTTTTAGTTTCGTGTTGTCATTGCTTCATAGGAATTGTTGTTAGATGGTTATTAAAGTAATACATAATTTTTTATGAGTACCCGAAGTCTCATTGTCAAATGGAATAATTTCACCGTATCATAGGACAGATGTTTATATATTATATAGCCTTGGTATTACAAATAGATTTTGTATAGTGTTGTGGTCTAAATTTTTCGAACCTAGTCATGATAATTTTTATGTTAATGGTCCGGGTAATGACAAATATATCAAGGCATAAACCATTAACCAGTAAATACATTGGTCTAGCATCGATTTGGCAAGGACCTATTTAGTCTCTATAAAATATTAGATTTTGGAACTTCCTTACCATCCACAATTTTCATGGGAGAAATTGGGTCGCCAAATGCTATAGAATCAACTCCCTTCATGTATATGAACATTTTGTTTCTCAAACTAAAATAATTAGTACCATTCAAAGTAAGCAGACAATGGGTAAATTGCCCTTCAAAAATGGAGTAGGTATTTTGAGTTGCCATAAGATCTCTCAAGATCTTAATCCTTATATAATGAGAACTACTATTATACCAATTGAAATATCCAAGTACGTGCCTCAGAGGGGTGGATAGGGCAAAACTGTGAAAACTAAAATGAAAAACAAATGAGGTAATCAAGCACAATAATAAATGATAAACCAATCTAGTTAGCCAATATTACCAACAAATAAGTACAACCAATTTTATCTTTTTTACTGTGCAAATAAGCAAATTAATAATCAATATGAGCATATTAGCTAAACAAGCATAATGTAGTAAATAAGAGAGTGAGAGAGAGAAATCATACGCAACATCAAAGCTGGTTCATAGACTTCTCTTACTCAAACCTTAAGATCCCTTTGCCTTATCAATCAACTAATTAATCTTACATTTTTTTCCCTCAATGAATGGTGAAGAGAAAATTTTTCAACAACATATGTATCCCAAGTCTCAACCCCAACAATAATCCTTCTATAGCAACCCTAAAACTAGTATCACAACTCCATCAAAAAGTAGTATAGAGATAACCAAATCCCCAAAAAAGCTTAAAGCACAGATTTGCAATTCAAGCACAATAAACCTCTCGTGAGTAAATATTGAGATAAATGATTTAAGTATAAAGTCTCTTGAATAGGTTATCAAAGAATTAGCATGTAAGATCAAAAATCTCTCTTGTTTTTTCTCAGGGAGTCCAGAAATTTATATAGATGTCTATATCAAAGTATATTTCTAAGAGAAGAGAGGAATGAGAGTATAAAGTTGCATATCCAACCATCGGAAAAGAGGATCCTTTTTCTTAGAATTGATTAAACTACTAAGATGAGAGAATGCAATTTTTTTGCTTTCAAGAGTACATCATGAGAGAATAGGAGATCCACTTAAATGTCAGTCACTCAAATTCAATATTCAGAAATAATGATAGCTAATTTCACATTTGCTTAATGAGAGAAGATACAATCTAGACTGTCCCAAAAATGATTCAAATTGAATTGTGATTAGTGTTAGAAGTTGAGAATCGATGCAAAAAAGTGAATAAGGCATGAATAAATATTTTGGGTATTTTCTCTTAATAAAAGAAATGATTTGACTTCTTGAAAACCAAAAATTATAACAATGGCTGGGTAGAATAACAAATGGGCATATCGCTCATACCTGGGATTTTAATGAGACGGTTGTGAAATATGCTTATGTCAGGAATGCTTTGTCTTACAATTGAATTAGAGAGTTGTTTATGCTCACAAAACAAAGCCATAGATAATCTAAACACCTATTTGACAAAAATGAAACAAATATTACAATAATGAATTAAATTGATAATTTCGATAAAAAGGTCAGTAATTTTCTTAATCCATAAATCATATTATTCAGGTTTTGAATAAAATATCCATAAAATATTTCCAATTTCAATGATAAAAATCTGCACATTTTCTTTTTTTGGAAAGATTAATAGAGATATAATAATTTTTATATTATCTCCGAAGTGAATATTGTCTATTTCCATCATTCAACAACCTTCTTTTTTCATCTCCATTACAACAAAATGTTTCATAAATCAATAAAATTTACCATTACCAAAAATTACTAGTCAAATATGAAATATGAATAATTTCAAAAAGAATAAAATTAGATGTTATGCCTTAACAAAGTATAATTTGAACCAAGTGAATTAAGACGATAAAGTATGCATAAAATTGAATTCAAAAAGAAATCGACAAAGATAAGAGAATATTTTGTTTAAGACTACCATCATCCATCCACTATTTCTAAAACTATTCTCACCCAAACAAATTCTCAAATCCAAAGAGAATATTGTTTACAAATTTACACTAATTTCTTTCAAAAAATTTAGGTCCAAACATCTGAACAAAACAAAAAATCAAGATCAATTTGAAAACAATTAAGCACAAAATCTAATTTAGAAACAGTCAAGCCTTAACAAAACCAATTGCTAAGGTTGAAAACAACAAATATAGTAAATACAAATGTGTATCGAGTGGTGAAGAAAAATCTAGGACAGAAGCAATTCTACAAAGGAAATGGAGCAATAAACAATCTCAAGTCTGAGCACTGTAGGGCCCTTCCTGCGCTTCCTCCTTATAATGACATTACGCAATAAAATTACTTTCAATCAACTAAATAGAAGAGAAGAAGAAGGGAAATTTTTTTATCCAAATAAAGGGATAAGAAAATGTTAGGCATATTTAGACTTGCTTAGATAGTTTAAGGGATGAGAACAAATCAAAACAGATTGTTTGTTTACAACCATGAGGCCCTTAACCTCTATTGATTCATGATGACAGTGTTGGAATTCAACGAAAAACATGTACACAACCGGCGCAACGGAACAAACCCGAATACCTATCAATTGTCAACCACCAAACCCTTGAGCACAAGGAACATAGGTAACCAAGTACACAAAGTTATATAACGATATTTAATGTGGAAAACCCTTCCAAAATCAAAGAAAAATAATGGGATAAATTTTGAATAAATTCACTATAAAATAGTGACCGATTACCAATAATCCCCTTTGAGAATTTTTCGCTACAATCTGATTGAAAAATGGTTGAATATAATCCTCTCGACACACCTTACAACCCAAAAGAAATGAATATACCAAGAATATGAGCAACCAAAACAAAAAAAATCCTAGGAACACATTAGATTAACGTACCCGAGTTTAGCGAAAAATAAAACTCAAATTGAATTACAGTCGGATGTCGAAAATCTTTCTCCTCTCTCTTATCTCCCTTCATGCGACCTTGTATTGAAATTGCTCTCAAAGCTTTTTTGCGTCACCTTTTGCCCAAAACACAAACCCAAAAAATGTGAGATAACACTTTATAGCAATGTCAATGTATGTGCACCCCATACATCTATCAGGCCTGACCCTTCTGGACAATCTACACGCATGTCCTTCAAGCGCTAGTCTCACCGAAATTGGCGCATATGCATCCCTTAGTGCATATCAGCTTAACCCATTCTATTCCAAATACGCATGACTATCTATCATGAGCCCACCAGGTGCAAGTACTTCAAGTTTGCTAGAAATAGCTTTCTCTCAACCACCCCTCACACAAATCACCAGTAATCCCCATTACTTGACTGACCCTCGTATGAACCTCATGCAACCCTTGCTTGACATTTTTACCCGAACATGCCACGTGTGAACAACATGTTTTCTCCATATGACTTGTCCATTGATTATGATACCTATAAGAAAGTAACCCAAAAACCCAACAAAATATACCTATTTTGCATTTGGTAGTAGACATGTGAGAAATACAAGCTAGTGTCGGACTATTTCTCGGTAGAATAATATATTGATGAATCAATTCTACCCTTGCTACCACATTTCCCCAAATTGCAAATATTCAAAACTGGCTTGTCCAGTTTGTGAAACTACTGAAAAAGAACACACCAATTGCTAAAGGTAAGAACAATATATCAAGCAGTCGCGAATGTGTACTGAGTAGTGTGAATATTCCAATACAGGAGCAAGTTAGAAAGAGAAAATGGGTAGCAACAAAGGATATCTAATCCAAGCACCGTGGGGCCTTTCTCGCACTTTCTCCTATTAATGAAATTAACCATTAATATTACTGTACAAATTCAATTGAACAGAAGAGGATGGAAGTGGAAATTTCCAGCAAAGTAAATGGATAAGAACAAATCAGGCACGTTCAGACTTGGATAATTAAAGGGATAAGGAAAAATCATGCACGTTTATACTTAATTTCGATAGTTTTACCGAACAAATCCCGATATTGCTTTTGCATTTTGCAAAAGATTCGGTGAAATTGACTCCCCGTTTCTGGTTAGCGTCTAGGGAAAAAGTTGCAGTATTCATTGATGAGAAGGGAACCGGAATTAATGGAGTTTTTTACCTGGTGGGCGGTGGCTGATGTTCATGAAGCCAATATAAACGCAAAATTAGCACCACACCGTAGCCGTAGACAAATAGTTGGACACGGAGAGTAGAACCTTGGCGTTCGTGATTGGACTATGCGTCTTCGAGTCCACCGGTCAGTTGACAAAAAAACCACTGCTCCCCTAACAAGACGAGTGCCAATTAAGACACTTCAAACGACGAGCGAATGATAAAAGCGTAAACTCCATTCTGACAGAAATTGAATCAAATCGATCAAAATTTCAGCCGTGAGTGAGTTTCGGTAATAGGGACAAATGCGGAGGGTCGAGCCAATCCACGAAGAGAATCCATGCGATGCTCGCCGAATTGCAGAAAAACGGCGGGATTAGGCTGTGGGAATTGAAGTTTATCCCTTGAAGTGGTTCAGCGTTGGAGAAGGAAATATTAGGAGCCGGCATTGACGCGGCGGTGCGGGCTGGATCGTCTCTCTATATGTATGTGACTGGATAAGTTTCATTCAACAGGATTCATCAATTCTTTCTAAACGCGTGGCCGCATGGGAGTAAATCGATTAGGGTCTTCATGAGTGCCCTCTTCATCCTTCGAATCTTCCTTCCTGAAGTAGAGAGATAGTAAGAGAAGAAAACGGTGAGACAGATTGTTGTGTTCAATCTGACGTTGGGACAAGTAATCAAGAACCTGAAAATCTTAAATACTCAAAAACCGGACATATTTCAAATTGAAGACGATGCTCACCTCCCATATCCTATAAATTTCTTTGCGCTGTGCTCCCTGAAATCTTGTACAATGCCCTTCACTCTCTCTGTAAGAGTCAAAAACCCTTGTTGAATTCCATGGACGTTTTACTCGAACCTGACTATCTCGCCGTCACCACAATCCTATATATAACTGATATTAGCGTCAGGGTTAAGCAACGATGTCATGAAACGCGGTGTACAGACAGAGCGAAAGGCCAGCCTGGCGGGATGTCAATTTTGAACGGCTCTCTGACCGTTAATGCCAGTGAGAAGGAAATTATTGATGTTAAATAAGAAATTAAAATAAATATAGTT
>JAODPA010073192.1:0-29977 GCA_025585075.1 Nepenthes mirabilis
ATTTTTAAACTAAAAACATAAAATTTAAAATGGTCAGAATCGGCCCAATTTGGATTATTGATGGGTAAAGTTATAATTTTGGCATGGGTTATGCCAGATCTAACCCAACTTGACTGAGCTACAAAAATTTTATCTCAAATTTGTCTGTATTTAACCTGAATTTGATTTTAAGTTGGTTTACTTTTATGAGTATTGTCACGTTTCTAGTCTGAAAATTCTTAATTCTTCTTATATTGATCGAATTATTATCTTGATGTATTAAAAATCTCATGACTCGAAATCAAGTTGATAAAATTTTTAAAATTCTAAATAAATATTGGACATGAACCTATAATCAAATGTTAATAATCGATGTGAAATACATTAATGAATCACACTACAACACCCAAAATGTCATACAATCAAGTGGCTCTAAAAAATGATAATGATATGATCCTCAAACATTTATAAGGATAAGTATCTTATTAATATTAGAGTATTCAAAAATTATAACTCAACTGTAATATCTCAAATTTTCATCCGAATTAATTGATATTATCTGTTGTTATTATGATTGGGTAATATGAGTGTGATGAAGATTAATTAAATATTATAAGATTTTGAGAAATGATCGAAATTGTAAAGTGGCACCCGGAACACACCCGTACTATTGTCCGAGTACCGATTTAGAATTTGGAATAAAGAAATATAAAAAGATATATATACATATATTAAACGAAAAAAGAAGAAGAAGCAGAATGCGGGATCGGGGAGAGAGAGGAGGATTTCACGGGGAAGAGGCGGCACAGGAGGCCATCGGTCATCGTTGCCGGAGCAAATTGGCACCGAAAATGGAAGTCCGGCGAAACTCGCTCTCTGATATGTGCCATGGTGTGAAGGAAAGGAGGAAATCGTGTGGGCTAAAGGAGGAGCCGTCGCTATCACCACCGATGTCGGAGGAATCGTGTGAAATTGAGGTAAATGGAAGAGAAATCCAGTGGATATTGATTTTGGGGTTACATGTACCGATTTTGGGAAAAATCCAGTGAATCGAGAGAAAATGGAAGAGAAAGGTGGCACGCACAGCATAGGATTGCATGGAGAGAGAAATGACAGTGATGTACGACGAGAGTGGTGCTGTGTGGATGGGTCGTCGACGGTGGTGCTGCACGAAGGAGGCCGTGTACTAGTGGTCGGTGACGGCGTGTGGCGAGGGCCTTGCAGAGAGAACAGCGCATAGGAGATTGGTGCGAGAAGTGACAGGCGGCGTGGTGGTGGTTCACGCGGTGGATGGTTGTATAGAGAGAGAGGGCTTGAGCGGCTACCGTGTACGTGGCGAGGAGAGAGAAGCTCTCCGATGGAAGGGCGGTGGCCGTGAGAGGTGGCAGAGGCGGCGTCGACGCTGGTGAGGTGATGTCGAGAGAGGCATCGGTGGTTGAGGCGGTGCGCGAGTGGTCAACGGTGACCAGAGGTAGCGTGCGCGAAGTCGAGCGGTGTCGGAGGCAGCGTGGAGGGGAGAGAAAGCAATCTGGTAGAGAGAGAAAAGCTCGGCGGGAGAGAAAAACGTGCTGTTCGGGTATTTCGGACCATCATTTCTTCCGATCTGTGAGGTATAAGGTTAAGGCAAGTGTACTCATACTATTCTCTTTCATTTTCATGCACATATGTAAATCTCATGTCCAAATTGGTAGTTTCGTATAGTCTTATGCTCACAAAACCCTAACTCGCACTCCCTTTTAGACTTATCCGAATTAATCATAATTTATGTATATATTATGAATATGTTAATTTAATATACTTTGAAACCATGATATGAACCTGTTGTAAAAGAATTTATCGATCGGAATCCTTATAATTTTATTTGGCATGAAATGAAAAGAAATTCTTAATCCTCCTAAGCCTCAAAGAAAATTACGCATGAACTATGAACACGTGAGGAATCAAACTCACGAATAATATGGAAATATGAATCTAAATAAGTTTAATGGAAAAAGAACCAAGAAGGGATATTGTGCAATTAAGTGATGAACCGACGAACAGTTATCTGGAATAAAGAATAAAGAACTGATTGAATTATGAGACGTTTTCCAATAGAGTAGGAACAAAGAATTATGTGCTTAAGAGCAAAATTTTCTAAAGAAATAAGAAAATAAGAATTTGGACCAATGATTGTTCAACATACAGTATATTTTAGCGTGCCATTAATATTACAGTGGAGACTCAAGGATTACTCTGACCGCGTATCTTAGTCGCTTATTGAAGTGGTTGATATTCCTTGGCAAGTTTTAGTATACTATAGTGGAAGGCATTGTCTATTACAAATGCTGCTTGCAGCCTTTGGTTATGGTATCGTCTATAGGGTTTATATGTAGACGGCCCCCTCTGGATTGAGAATAGGAGGACATTGGCCATAGATTGTGTGGATTGAATAAAATCTAGGTAGCGACCGACTGCTCCTTTAATCAATAAGGCTTACTGGCCCCAATCTCACAACAAAAAAAGTTTTTAAGTAATGAATTGATAATTAAGAAATTGACAAGGAAATGAACTATGAAAACATTCTTCCTGAACCATGATTTATAGTTTTTTATGCATCTCTATAGCCTCCTATATATTTTATTATGTTTTTAAATATAAAATCTTGCATGTCCCTTGATATATATTCATGTGCCTTGTTGAGTTTTAACTCACCCTTACTAATTTTCTCCCTCCAGATAAGTATGGGTTGAACCCGATGAGGCAGAGTAGAGGATTTAAGTCGGCTAGGGTCAAAGACGTTGAAGACAACCTTATGGACTTAGTTATATAGTTTTGTGTCTTTTGATGGAATATTTTGTATTTCTAATAGATTTGTATATTAGTACCTATGTATGATGATGATGCAGAGATAATCTAGTTTTCGTTGCTTAGATGTATGTTTATACTTTCGCAGGTTAATATAGTTTGTTTTGATACCTAATGGCATCTTGTTTGTGCCAACGTCGTACTGGAGCTATGACGCTGGTGCCATGTGTAGTTAGTGGCTTTCGATCCTGTGTTTTCTAGATTGTGGACTATTTGATTGTTGTACAGGATATTCATAGGTTTTTTTATATTTGACCGATATTTATATTACAACCGGAACTCTGTCGAATTTTTGACTAAAAATACGGTACGTCACAGTTAGTATCAAAAAAGAGATTCTTTAGCATTGATTTGAATCTTATGTGGAAGTTTTGAATAGAATAAGGAAGATTGAATAAGTAGATGAAGGCGTGGAATAATTTAGTTAGATTAGATAGTTCTAGTTATCCTAATTTTAATGGCTTAGGGTAGAACTAAGTTATTTAGAAGATATGTTTGATTATCAAATTGTGGTGAACTTGTATTCAAAAGATGATATGGTAATATTTACCTCATATAAGTTGGAATATGGATTTTGAGGTTTGAATGGTGTTTGCGGTAACCCACTGTCCGGGAGGATAAAGATATACCGTGATATATGTTTGTGGATGATTTATAGATAAATATCTTCTCGAAGAGATCTTGGGAGCATGTTTTAAGTCGTAGACAGTTTGGTCATCGGATTGAGAATTGTTCATATTTCTTGGTCTGGCAGTGGGGAAGTCTAGTGCCTTAGGTCAGAGTTTTATGGTGATAGCACATAAGATAAATGCGTTGCTTACCGTGATGAAGGTAAGATTCCTAAAATTTAATATTATAGCACATGTATTATTTTGGGATCCCGAATCTATGTTTTCATTTATAATTCCTAAGTTCATTCGTTTATTTAAGGATCTAGGTTTGATACTAGTAGTATCAAGGTCTACAACATTCTCTTGGGTTCATAGATATGATTGGCCATACTGAATTGATTATTTTGAGGTATTGAGCTTTGATATGATTTTGGTGGTGGTGGGCGAATCACCATATCAGCGTGAATTGGAATAGTAATGATATTACATCCTTCAATTGGATTGTGGGGTTTGAAGTATGAGTCTGAATTGATTGAGGTATCGGGGAATTAGTATCATCTAACCTGCAAATCGTTTAATGAAAATTTGTACCCAATTCATTTAGTATATGAGACCACATCAGGAGATGATTTTGTGGTCGTTGAGAAATTTTGATCATATGAATATTTGAGAATATTCTTGGAAGGAAGATTAAGTGATTGATGTTTTGATTGGTGATTCGAGGTTGTACTGAAATCGACACCAATCTTTAAGGATACCATGCAGAATCGAGGAAGCATAGGTTAGATGCGCCGTGGGTTGCTCAAGAATCTTTGAGGTAGGTAAGATGAATCGATGGGGTTATTTGTGGATTTTTAAAAATTAGGTCACTAGGAGAATAATAATTTGAAAAACTGGCGCAGCGAATAAATATGTGAATTATTTGATCTGTTGTAAGGACTTGATGATTTCTAAGATCAATCTGTATCAATAGCGTTGTTGATTATGGATAATTGAGAATTGTGCCCGTGGTAGCATTCGGGATAAGGATTCGATTGTTACAAATTCCGGTAACGCCGTTTGGGTTTGAAGGTTTGTCGGTAATCTAGTAGATGTAATCGATGGAATCTTTTAGCCACATTTGGGTAAATTTCGTGAAGATCTTAATGAAAAATTTATGGGATTATGGGGATGCATGAATTTTGTTTGAGGACTGTACTATGGATTAGAAAGGCCCATAGCCATGAGCTCGATTGAGTAGAGAGTGTAGATTTGGTTAAAGAAGGTATTGTGTTGAGCATGTAATTCCTTCAATAGCCTAAAT
This sequence comes from Nepenthes mirabilis, assembly GCA_025585075.1. Classification (NCBI taxonomy): domain Eukaryota; kingdom Viridiplantae; phylum Streptophyta; class Magnoliopsida; order Caryophyllales; family Nepenthaceae; genus Nepenthes; species Nepenthes mirabilis. The sequence continues at coordinate 4,738 of JAODPA010073192.1, forward strand.
GTGATTCTAAAGAGCTTGAGGAATGGCCCGTTTGGGGAGGACTGATTCATGTCGCGGAAGTATCCATTTCTCTTGGGTGTATGTGAATTCGGAAAGAATGTCCATTAAGTGTTCATCGAGGTTTCACAACGTTTGTGGGGGTTAGCTCGGAAGTGATCAGTATTTGTTGGGATGAGATACATGAAGATAGTTCTCGAGGAATGAAGGATAAATTGTTAATCATGTCAGTTTGATTGATCCCTAATGGATTCAATGAATTATAGTAGAATATGATACTTTTGAGAAAGATTTAGGATTATAATTTTCCTACATCGTTTGTGGGTGGATGCCTTGTATTAAGTGGGGGAGAGGTCTATGATCAGAGTTACTCCACCCATAGTTTTGAGTTTGCAAGTGGGAGTCCTTAGATTTAAGATGTATTCAATACTCCATAGGAATTGTGAGAGGTAAATCGCGAGTAAGTTAACTTGTCGGTATGCCAACGCGATGGTAAGTTGTTAATTATTTGAGTTTTGAGGTTTTAGTGGTAACTCGAGATTGTACCAAATGTGGGTTAATTGCTTGATCGTATTTTCGATACTAATTGTAATTTGAGGTTATGGATTTTGCCTTGGCATATTGATGTCTTTGAAATTTTTTTGGGTCTATAGTTGCTATGTAATCTAGATGTCCAAGATGAATCAATGGACAAGAACTGTGATTGATTTTAATGAACAAGTAAATAGTCAATTAGAGTAGCGCAATTGAAATGCTATGGGCCCATAGCCCAAAGATTTCGGAATAAGATTGAGGTTTCGTGTGATTGAATTAAGTATTGTGGGAGATTGGTAATTTGTCTTATGATAAGGCTCTAACCTGAGATATTGAAAAATAGAATGATTCAATTGGAAAAGGCCTCCTAGGATAAGTCATTTGATTAAGGATGTGACATAGGATCGGAAAGAAGGAATTCTACAAGAATTTTCCTCAATTGTAAATATTGAGGTTCGCCAAATATCGATGACGAAATTTTTATAACTGGAAAAAAAATATAATATTCTGAATTTTTATCCAAATTAATTGGAATTATCTATTATTATTGTGATTCGGCAATAGGAGTGTAATGAAGATTAATTAAATATTATGAGATTTTGAGGAATGATCGAAATTTTGATGAAGATTATCCAATTAAATATTATTATGATTTGGCCAACGTTGTCAGAGCAAACCGTGCCAGAAATGGAAGCTCGGCAAAACTTGCTCTCCGATATGTACTGTGGTTTGAAGGAAAGGAGGAAATCACACAGGTCGAAGAAGGAGCCGCCGCTGTCACCATAGTTGCCGGAGGAATCATGTGAAATTGAGATAAATAAATAATTCCATTCTCTTTGTGGATGTTGATCTTGGGGTTCCATGTACTAATTTTAGGAGAAGTCGAGAGGAAAAGGAGGAGAGAGGTGGCGTGCGCAATGTAGGGTTGCGTGGACAGAGAAACGATGATGATGTGAGGCGAGGGCGGCGTTGTGTGGATGGGTCGTCGACGGCGACGGTGCACGAAGGAGGACATGTGCTGGTGTGAGGCAACTGCCACGCAGAGAGAATGGCATAAAGGAGATCAGTGTGAAAAGTGGCAGGCGGTGCGGTGGCAGTGTGCTTGGTGGATGGTTGTACAGAGAGAGAGGGCTGGAGTGGCGGCCATGTACGCAGCGAGGAGAGAGAAGCTCTTCGAGGGAAGGGCGGTGGCTGCAAAAGGTGGCAGAGGTGGTGTCGGCGCCCGTGAGGTGACGCCGGAGAGGTGTCGGTGGTAGCAGTAGTGTGCGAGTGGTCGGCGGTGACAGGAGGCGGTGTGAGCGAAGCCGAGCATCGCCAAAGGCAATGTGGAGGAGAGAGAAAGTGATCTGGTAGAGAGAGAAAGGTTAAGGTAAGTGTACTCATACTCTTTTCTTTCGTTTTAATGCATATATGTGAATCTCATGTCCAAATTGGTAATTTCGTATAGTGTTATGCTCACGGAACCCTAACTTGCACCCCCTTTGGGCCTTACCTGAATTAATCATAATTTATACGTATATTATTAATATGTTAATTTAATATGCTCCGAAACCATGACATGAACCTGTTGTAAAAGAATTTATCGATCGGAAGTCTTATAATTCTATTTGGCATGAAATGAAAAGGAATTCTTACTCCTCCTAAAGCCTTATAATTTATGGATATATTATGAATATGTTAATTTAATATGCTCCAAAATCATGACATGAACCCATCGCAAAAGAATTTATCGATCGGAAGTATTATAATTCTATTTGGTATGAAATGAAAATGAATTTTTAATCCTCCTAAATTTCAAAGAAAACTATGCATGAACTATGAACACGTAAGGAATCAAGCTCACGAAGAATATGGAAATATAAATCTAAATAAGTTTAATGGAAAAAGAATCAAGAAAGAATATTCTGCAATTAAGCGATGAACTGACGAACTATTTTCCGAAACAAAGAATAAAGAACCGATTGAATTATGAAACGTTTTTCAACAGAGTAGGAACGAAGAACTATGTGCTTAAAAGTAGAATTTTCTAAAGAAATAAGAAACTAAGACCTTGGACCAAGGATTGTTCAATAGATATTATATTTTGGCATACCATTGATATTACAGTGGAGATTCAAATATTACTCTGGCTGCGTAATCTAGTGCCTTATTGAAGTGGGTGATATTCTTTGGCAAACTTTAATTTACTGTAGTGGAAGGCATTGTCTATTATGAATGCCACTTGCGGCCTATGGTTATGGCATCGTCTATAGGATTTATATGTAGACAGCCCTCTCTGGGTCAAGATTAGGAAGATTCGTCCTTAAATTGTGTGAATTGAACACAATTTGTGATGTATTGTATTTTCTGTCGAAAATCTTGTAGAGTTTTCTCCACAATACGGACGTCGGCCAAAATACAAAACTAGTAATAAACTTGTACATCAATTATACAAGCTCAACACAGCCAAAGTTTTATCCTAATCAATTTCTACACATCAGTAATAATAAGAAACCACACAGGATCCAAAAATCACAATTAATAACTCGCGGCACTGGCGTTATAACTCCAAGTATGATATTGGCTCAAATAAGATACCACTAGGTACATTACTAAACCACGTAAACCTATGGAAGCAACTATACTCATCGAATACAGTAGAAGCTAAATTAAAAAACTATGAGATTTAATTTATGATTCTAGGAAGGAATACTTTCATGATTCATACCATATTTTTTTGGTTCATTTTCTTATCATTTTCTTAATTATCCGTTCATTACTGAAAACTTATTTCGTTGAGGGACCAATATCAGTAGGCCTCATTGATTAAAAAGCAGATGGTCATAACCCGGGTTGTGTTTGCTCCTACATAATCCAAAGTCATCTCCTCCTATTAAAGGCCAAAAGGCAGGTCGTCTACATAATCATCCCTATAGACGGGGCCGATCAGCCGTGATGGCCCAGCCACAGTCGGTTCTAAAACAAACTACGACCTTCCGTTATAACATATTAAGGCATGCCAAGAAACTTCACCCGTTACATAACACGGGCAGGATACGCAGCCAGAATAATCATAGGGTTTCCACTGTAATACTCCTGGCATGTCAAAATTTGTTATTCATAATTCTTGGTCTAAGTTCTTTATTTCTCATTTCATTAGGGAATTCTGTTTTTAAGCGTATAACAAATTTCTTCGTTCTCACTCTACTGGAGAACGTTTCATAATTTCATTAGTTCATATGTCTATCACTTAATTACAGAATTTGCTCTATTATCAGATTCCTTTCCATAAGCATATTTATATATTTCTCATGAGCTTGAAATCTCACGTGTTCACAGTTCATACATAATATTTCTTAGAACTTAGAAGGATTAAAAAATCCCTTTTTGATTATTTCAAACAGAATTCTTAAAATTTTTGATTATTAATTCTTTTGTAAATGGTTCATGGCATGATTTTTGAAACATTCAAATCATTGTATTTATGATACGTGCGTAATTCATCATATGATTGAAACAATCAAGAATTTCTTACCAGAGTGAGCCTAACCTGTCTTTGGAGTTCCGAGATGACAATTTCTTTTGCGATTTCATGTGTTATAATTTTTGGAGCTAAAATTATGCATATTTACGATTAGTTTGGATAAAATTCAAAGGATGGTATGGGTTAGGATTTCGGAGAGTATAAAATCCTAAAAAACTACCAATTCGGATATCCAATTGATAACATAACTTATTTATTGTGCGGGTAATAACATCCTCAAGACGATTTATCTATAAATCCCAATTTAATCGGTTAATTCCTCTGGACTGTGGGTTTAGGGTTTCTTGTTCGAAAACGGGTCCAAACTACAAATTTGGGTATAAAATTCACATAATTACTTACCCATTTCATGGGTAATAATTATCTAAGACCAATTCGTACATAAAATCCAAAATAATTGATCAAACATAATTCAGACGCATCTTAGGGTTCAGACGAACAGGTTTTCACCTAAAATCATCGAATCGGATATTTAATCGATAAATTAGCTTATACTAGATATGGATAATGATATTCTAGTCTCAAATTAGATAAAAGCCCTAAAAATTCGTGAGTAAAATAGGTTTGGGTGCAGGTGAATAGTACCGCATGAGGATTAGGGTTTTCGGAGGGCAAAATACTACATAAAACTTAATATTTGGACATGAAATTGATATATTATAATGTTTAGGTTATGGGAAATACATAATATAAATTTATTTAGGTATCGAAATGAGGATACTAAAAAAAAATGGAATAAAAGTGTATGAAAATGAAAGAGAAGAGTATGCGTGCACTTACCTCGACTTGATCTACCATTTTTCCAACTTGCTCGAGCTCGAATTCGGACTTGGAGGCCTTCGTTTGCCCGTTCTCTCTCTTCTCCCTCCCTCAGTCTCTACCCGTGGGAAAACATGAAAATATAATAGGCTGGTGATCAAGCAAGAGGTGAGCCCGCGGCGAGCGCCAAACCAGCAGCGAGCTCAACCTTGTATCTTCCTATACTATGATCAAATTTTTAATTTTTCAAAATCTATTTATCTCAAACTTAATTATATTATTTATATTAATTTAGTTATTAGAATTTACAATGTTTTGGGGACCGGCATCTTATAATTTTCCCCTACTTATAGAAAATTTCGTCATCAAATTTTAACGAATCTCAAAAACTCAATAAAAAGGGGGGTAATCCCTCCAAATTCCTTTCTTATCTTCCCAAGACACATTCTTAACGAGATGGTCCTTCCCAAAGAATTTTAACCATTTGAATTGTCTTGATTCTTAATACCTAATGTTGCTTACTTGATTTGAGATCGAGACCTTACAATGGGACAAATTCCTGATTCTCACACAATGGTTAAACCCAACCATAAGCTTGCTTCCTTCATCATTGGTACATGGGAAATATTGTGATAATCCACCCAACTTCAAGAATGAATCCATTAATTGACTAACTCTCTGACTTATTATAGGAATCTCAATTAGACTAACAAACTCTTACTTCAATTCATCCTAAGCTTCCAGGATAATCATTCACTAGGACCGTTAATCTCGTTCTGAAACTCGTGAGCTAAGGGCCCATATGCTTATATTGTACTACTCTGATTAATAATTTATTAAGACACTAAGAATCCTCTAGCACTCAGGTTCACGATCATTATCGGGATCCTAATTCATATGACACCCGAATCTGTTCGAAGTTCGGATCCAGAGACGCATAATTGACGCCGTCTGTGGAAAGCGCTTACAAAAGCCAACCACAAATCTGCACAAACTCTCTTTCACCTTCTGATTCTGCAATGGTGAACACGAGAGTCCAAGCTAGTGATCCCGCTAGAGATGCTTTTAACTCTGACCAGGACCATGCTGCTGGTGCCACGGTCAATGGGGTTACGGGCGGAGTCCCACCGCCTTATTTTCAACAACTGGTGGAACAGATGCAAACCAACAATCGTCTGCTCCAGTTACTTTACTCTCAGAACGAGCAGCGACTGCAAGCGGGTCCTCCAGCAGCCATCCCTGTACCTGCATCAAAAGGGGTGGCAAGAGGAAAAAGAAGCCGGCCAAAAAGCCCGAGAAAGTCGGAGACAATCCGGCTCTAGCGTCCTCCTACGTTCTTGGCCAAAACAGGCCTGAAGAGCGCTCCGGGAGCACGTCTCTGCGAGAAAGTCCGGAGAGAAGAAATCCCTGATACTTTCGGGCGAAAGACAACAACGCAGTCCAGGAGCGAGCCTCCATGACCACCAGATTTGTTGGAGGCAGCAGCCAGCCGGTTGCTGGATCCTCCGGAGAGAAGACGGAGTTGAGGGCTTACCTCAACTCCAAAAGATCAGCAAACGCCGCTTGCGCCGATCCGCGAGTGGACAAAATCTGGAATCGTGTGTTCCAAGATGAGAAGCGCGCCATCGACTTGGACTGATCTCCTTTCACAGTGGAGATCCTGAACTGTCCACTGCTTATAAAGTTCAAGATGCCGTCCCTTGACTCATACGATGGGAGCAGTGATCCGGTTGACCACCTGGATCACTTCCGCACCCATTTGAGTCTACAAGCGCTAGAAGACTCAACGATGTGCCGCTACTTCCCGCTCACACTGAAGGGAGATATCTGAATCTGGTTCCATCACCTCCCTTCAGGTACCATCAGCAGCTTTCATGAGCTCACAGATCTCTTCCTGGCTCAGTGTGCCTCAGCCCACGGGAAGAGAAGCAGCCGTAGCATCTCTCCCACATCAAGCAAAAATTGGGAGAGAACCCGCGGAGTTTCCTGGATCGTTTTGTGACAGAGGCCAGAAGGATTCCCAGGATTACAGAGGAGATGAAATTGGGCAGTTTCATCTCTGCGCTAACTTACGGTGACTTTTTCAAGTACCTTGTCCACAAAAATTCTCAGACTTTTCGAGAGGCAGAATCCATCACTAGGGCCTACGCTGCAGTAGAAGAAGCCAACGAGGCAAAACGTCCAGAACGAAAGGATTAGCCTTGATCGTTCCCTGGTGAAGGGAAGTGGAAGCACAGCGGTGGAGAACACTCCTGCTAGAAGCAACGCCGGATTGGGCCCCCAGAACGCAGAGACTACAGGCCCACCAGTTTCACACATCTGACAGACACGCGCTCAAACGTCCTCATTCAGATCTGCGGAGAAAAGTTCCTGAAGTGGCCAAAACCACTAAAGAAGGACTCTGGAAACCAGTCAAAGTACTGCGACTTCCATTGTTCTGCTGGCCATTCAACCGAGGACTGCAAGACACTGAAGAGGGAGATCGAGGAGCTGATTCGCAGAGGCCACCTCATGAAGTTTGTCAGAGGTCCTGGACAGAGCTCTGGAGTGGCTGGTGAAGAGGGGTAGGAGCAGACTCCACCCCGAAATCGGGTTGTAGCAGGGGTGGTTAATATGGTTACCACCCGACCTGCTAAACACCCATCTGGTAGCGAGGAACGGCAGGCTGGGAGGAAGAAGCAGCGCACGGCGGATAACACAATCAGCTTTAGCGATGATGACTTAGCTCATGTAGTGTCCCCTATGCTGATCCCCTCGTTGTATCCACGCTCGTTTCAGATGGTAGTGTAGACTACCAACTGAAGCGAGTGTTTATTGATAATGGTAGTTTAAAAGATTTGCTTTACTTGAATGCGTTCTTTAAACTAGGCTTAAAAAAGAACCAACTAAAAACTACCGAAGGCCCATTATACGGCCTCGACAACGAGCCTATGCCCGTTCAAGGGACCATTCAGTTGGAGGTTACCTTGGGCACGTATCCAAAGACAGCAAGTCGCACTCTCACCATCCTGGTGGTCGACCTACCCTCAGTATATAACGCCATACTGGGCAGACCCTGTTTAACACCGTTCAGGGAGGTTACCTCAATTCCGCACCTTAAAATGAAGTGTCCAACGCCCTACGGTGTCGGGGAGGTGTTGGGCGACCAAGTTACTGGGCGAACTTGTTATATGTCCCAGATTACCCCAAGTGGCAGCACTAGAACAGTTGGAAAACTCGACCATCGGGATGAGACAACCCTCTAGCAAGCATAGTCCGGTGAAGCCATGGATCTAATTCCACTGGACCCGGAGGAGCCGGATAAGTGTGTATAGATCGGCGGCTCACTCACTGGACCACTGCGCGATGAGCTGATTGCGTTCCTACGAAGAAACGCTGACCGTTTTCCTTGGACTCCAGCGGACATGCTTGGAATCCCAACGGAGATAATAGTCCATAAATTAGGACTTGACTCCAGTCGGAAGCTCATCAGGTAGAAGCGGAGGAACCACTCCGTTGAAAAACTAATCGCCATCCGCAAAGAGGTTAAAAAGCTGTTGGACGCAGGCTTCATTAGGGAAGTCCAATACCCAGACTAGCTCTCTAATGTCGTTTTAGTAAAGAAAAGCAACGGAAAATGGCGGATATGCATCGATTTTACCGACGTTAACAAGGCCTGTCCAAAGGACAGCTTTCCCTTGCCCAGGATCGACCTGCTGGTTGACTCCACAGCCGGACATGAGCTGCTAAGTTTCATGGACGCCTATTCAGGTTACAACTAGATCCGGATGAGTCCGGAGGATGAGGAGCACACCTCGTTCATGACTGATCAGGGCACCTACTACTATAAGGTAATGCCTTTCGAACTAAAAAATGCTAGAGCAACTTACCAGTGCTTGTTTAGCAAAATATTTGAAAAACAGATTGGTCACAATATGGAGGTCTACGTCGACGACATGCTTATTAAGAACAGGGTTACCGGCGACCACATCCGCGACCTGGAAGAGCCATTCGAGGTGCTCCGTAAGAATCACATGAAGCTGAATCCAGCTAAGTGTATCTTCAGAATGGCTTCTGGCAAATTCCTGGGTTTCATCATCTCCCAACGGGGGATCGAGGCAAACCTGGAGAAGATCAAGGCGTTCGCTGACATGGCTCCGCCTTAGAGGGTAAAGGACATCCAGCGACTGACTGGACGGCTGGTGGCATTGTCCTGCTTCCTTACGAAGTCTGGTGATAAGTACCAGCCTTTCTTTAAAGCCCTTAGAGGAACAAAATCCAATGGGTTCCAATGGACTGCGGAGTGCCAAACCGCTTTCGATGAACTGAAATGGTACTTGGCCAGCCCACCGTTATTGGTGTCACCTAAGAGCGGAGAGGAATTATACCTGTACTTGGCAGTGTCGGAGGCGTCTCTGAGTTCTGTCCTTGTGTGCCAGGACTCTGACACTCAGCGGCCGGTCTACTACTTGAGTAAAACATTGACCGACCCAGAGATCCGTTACTCGCGCACAGAAAAATTAGCCTTAGCGCTGATATTCTTTGTGCGGAAGTTGAGGCCCTACTTCCAGGCCCACCGGATAGTGGTCTTTACGGACCAGCCGCTGAAAAACATCCTTCAGAAGCCTAACGTTTCTGGACGATTGGTAAAGTGGGCTATCGAGCTGGGCGAGTTCGACATCGAGTTCCAACTTAGGCCTGCTGTGAAAGCACAGGCGCTGGCTGATTTCATTGTCGAGACTACAACCCCAGTCCTCGAGGAACAGCCCAAAGAAAGCGTGGAACTACTTGTCGAAGTTTCAGAATGGATACTTCACATGGAGGAATTGTCTACGGACACAGGCAATGGTGCCGGGGTGGTCCTTACGACCCCCAACGGGTTTGAGGTGAAATACTCCCTTAGGCTTAATTTTTCGGCAACCAACAACATTGTCGAGTACGATGCCCTGATAGCTGGATTACAGTTAGCTAAGGAGTGCTCTGTCAAGAGGTTGGCAATTTACAACGACTTCGAACTGATCGTTAATCAGGTTAACGGAGGCTTTGAGGCAAACAATCATCTCTTGGCCAAGTATTTGGCTAAGGCAAGGGAGGTCGCCCAGGGTTTCGATAAATTAACCCTAGTTCACGTTTCCCGAACTGAAAACTGGAAGGCAGACTAGCTGGCCAAAGTCGCTACTGTCGAAAACCCAGAACAGTATTCAAGGGACATGCGGGAGATCTAGACGCTCCCAGCATTGAGAAGCGAGAGACGATGCAGATTTCCAAAGTGGAAAACTGGATGACACCCTTCCTAAACTATCTGGCGGACGGATCATTGCCAGAGGGCGTAGAAAAGGCCAAATGGGTCAAGAAGACAGTTGGATGATATGCTGTGGTTGACGTACGGTTGTACTGCCGTAGCTACTCGACTCCATACCTCCGCTGTCTAACTCCCGAGGAGGCTGACTACGCTCTAAGCGAAGTCCACCTCAGGATCTGCGTGTCACACATTGGCGGAAAAAACTTAGCCTTCAAGGTCATACGCCAGGGCTACTATTGGCCCTCAGTGAAAAAAGACACGCTGGAGTTCGTGAAGAAATGTGAAAGCTGTCAGCTTCACAGCAACCTTCACCGCTAGCCATCCGCAGATCTGAAGGCCCTTCAGGGCCCTTGGCCCTTCGCGTAATGGGGGCTCAATCTCCTCGGCCCATTTTCTATTATCATGGGGCAAAGGAAGTTCATCATCGTGGGTATCGACTACTTCATCAAGTGGGTCAAAACTGTCCCACTGGCTAAGATAACAGAACACAACGCCCTGAAATTCCTCCGCCAGAACATCGTCTGTAGATTCGGCGTCCCAAGGTCGTTGTGACAGACAACGGGACCCAGTTCTTGGGGAAACGCTTCACAAAGTATTGTACTAACCTTGGCATTAAGCTGGTTCACACTTCGGTAGCATACCCCAAGCAAATGGACAGGTGGAGGTGACAAATCGAACGCTGCTCCACGGGTTAAAGACTAAACTGGAAGACGTAGGGGGCTTCCGGGCGGATGAGCTCCCTTCCGTTCTTTGGTCTTATCGAACAACCCCGAAGGAACTAACACTCGAGAAACCCTTCAGCCTCTGTTACAGGATTGAAGCGGTAATCCCAGTCAAAATCGGGCTTCCAAGTCTCAGGGTGGAGTTCTTTGACCCACAGACTAACTCCAAAAAAATCAGGGAGCACTTAGACTTGTTAGAAGAAGCCCGCGATGCTGCTAGAGTATGGACAGTGGCCTACCAATATCGGATCACCCGATACTACAATAAAAAAGTTAAGGCATGACGATTCGATGTGGAGGACCTGGTCCTACGAGGCGTCGAGGCCAGGGCAAGCTGGCGGGCCACAACAAGCTCTCCCCTAATTGGGAGGGACCTTTCCTTGTCTCCACCGTATTGTACAACTGAGCTTACAAACTCCGGAGTCAGGATGGGAAACTGGTTCGGCAAACGTGGAACGCTACCCACCTCAAAGGATATTTCCAGTAACGGACACAGGTATGTAACTGCATTATTGTTTGCATTCGCCTGCTTGTTTTAAGTTTGTGAAAAATAAGTGTTTACTTAACATCCCTCCTATATGCGAGTGCATGTTTGTTTTCTTTGCAGGTTATCCGACCTAGACTGCTCCTAAGTCGGGAGGGTCTTCACCCTCTCGTTAAACCCTAGTCATCTAGGCGGCCAAAAGCGGTCGAACTTGAACCTTGGTCATCCAAGCGGCCCATTAGCGGTCGTATCTAAACCCTGGTCATCCAGGTGGTCACCTCAAAGGATGGAACTCTTTTTCGTAAATTATCAGAGTTTATATAATTGGGCAGATAATCATACAAAATCGAACATCATAAAGTCTTTTCCTTAAATATGCACTAATCGACAAATAATCATACTTTAAGCATCAGATATGAAAAGAGCAGAATAAACATCATATAAGTTCATATAATATCAAATATATTAGCATAGAAATCATGCATAAATATGAACTTGAAAACAGGGGTGAGTATCTTGTCTGGTTTCTTCAACTTTGCCTTGAACTCTACTCTTTCCTGAATTTCTTCTACTTTACTCTTACTGAAATTTCTATTATGTGCCTTACTCTCATTTTTCTAGTTCTTATTTATAGACCTTGAATTTGATGGCCTCTATAAATGATTGACAGTACGAGAGAAATATTTTTTTATTAATGATGATTATTATTAATGATACAGGAAAAATATTTCTCATTAATTAGATCATTTATAATCTTGTATTCCCAAGGAGTTCATAAATTCTCAGTTAACTGAACTTGGCTTTTATATGTAAACACATTAAATCTTTGGTTAACAGAATCTGGCTTTCTCATGTAAACACCTTAATTTCCTGATTAATTGAACTTAGTTTTCTTATTTCCGGTCAACTATCGACGTTGACCGAATTATTCTTTCACCACATCCGGTCAACACTTGTTGACCGGAGTATTAACTTCGGCTTTATCCACTATAAAGCTACTCCGTCCTTCACACAAAGCCACACCGGCCTTACTAAAAATGATTCATTTTGCCGGACTTGATTTTCATCAAATAACACTCTGGACTTCTTTTTATGCAGGAAAAGTCTGAACTTCTTTTTACCCAGGAATTTCGGACTAAAAATTCGGACTTCTTTTTATCCAGGAAATCCGGACTGAAAATTCGGACTTCTTTTTATATGAAAAATTTGGACTAGAATAAAATCTGGAGTTTTTTTTATCCGAACTAAAATTTTATCCTAAGGCCAATTTACTTTTCTTATTACCTTTTTCGGTCAATTGGCGTTGACCAGATTTTAAGAACTCGATAATCTGGGTCGTTACACCCATGGCAGCTGCTGGCTCCTCTCTTGCAGCCTCTGGAGCAGCTGCTGTGGGCTCCTCTCTTGTAGCCTCTGGAGTAGTTGCCGCAGGATCCCCTCTGACAGCCTCTGGAGCAGCTGCTGAAGAATCGAGCCCCACTGTTGGCTCCACAGCAAAAGTCCGCATGGCCGCCACCAACTCACAAGCCGGCTCCTCAAAAGATTCCATTGATTCAGCACCAGGAACAGCGTGTGGCGCAGACTGCGCCAGGATGACTCCAGAGTCCGACGGCCAGTCCTCGTGGGTCTTCTCCAGGCCCGCGGTGCTGCCAGCCCCGCTGCAGATCCCGGCTGCCACGTAGTCGATGAAGGAAGATGACGATGAAGGTGTCTCCAGCATTTTCTCTGGCAGCGAGCCAATGAAACCTTCATCTGTGGGCCACATACGGATGATGATGCCCTTGGAATCCTCCAGATTCATCATCCTCACAGGTGGCATAGGTTTGTGAACTGGGGATGGCGGACCCCAGTTCACCTTCCTCGTTTCCTCTCGGGAAACCAAAAAATCCCGCTTAAACTCGTCAGGATTCTCGTGAATTGCCTTAGTCAACCATGCGTAGGCTGACATCTCCGCCGTGGTCGGCGTCCCAAAATATACCTCTAGAACCTGGCCCCATTCCCTTGCAATGGGCCAGGCCGTTCCCACGCTCACGAAGAAGTACCGGTTCTTCCAATTCTTCAACGAGTCGTATATGGCTTTATTAATCATTATTCCGGTGCGAGGGACGAGCGATATCCACTCTCCCCCTGGTTTATTTTGAACAAAACCCTAACTGCGGACATCCTAAGCTTCTTGTCACGCTTTCGAAGAAAAATGCACATAGCACAGAGATACCTCACGGCATTGACGTGAAGCTGGGCGATGGGGATGCGTAGAGCCTTCAGAACAGACTCCAAGTCTTCCGGCAATAGAAGGCGGAGGCCGCTGCACAGGTAGGCATCATAAACAGTAATATGTCCCTCCGGTGGAGCATAGGCCCTGTCGTCCTTTCCTGGAACTCTCTACGCAATCTCCTTCGGAATGTTAAGCTCGACGCATAAGGCTTTAATGTCGTTCTCTCTCAAAACAGAGGCCAAATCTGTGACAGAGGCCATGGTTGCACAGAGAGCTAGGGTTTCTGAATGCTTCTGAAAATCGAAAACGAAGAAGACGAAGGACTGAAGGCGTAGAGGGTTTCTAAGTGTGAAAGGAAAACTTAAGCGCCAAGCACAAAACCCCTCATTAAGGACGCCGTCAGTCCTGCCACGTGTCAACGCCCTACTTGGCCTTTCAAAAGGAAGATCTCTGGAGCATTAATGGCAGGGATCTCCGCCCAACCAAAGGGAGACGCGTGTCTTCTTCTGGCCTGCAAACCGGCTGATGGCCACGCGTCAATCACGCTTAGCAGGAAAGATTTTTCGAAACTGACTAAAATGGTCAACAATTCCGATCAATATTATTCTCCAGAACTAACCAAGACGGTCAACAGTTCTGGTCAATATTGTTCTCCGAAATTGACCAAGACGGTCAACAATTTCGGTCAATATTGTTCCCTAGGACTGACCAAGAACGGTCAATAGTTCTGGCAATCGTTGTTCTCCGGAGTTGATCAAGACGATCAACAATTCTGGTCAATGTTGTTCTCCAAAATTGACTAGGACGGTCAATAATTCTGGTCAACGTTGTTCTCCGAAATTGATTAGGACGGTCAACAGTTCTAGTTAAACTCTCCTCTACACCTTTCATAGAGTCATTCGGGATCCTCAAACACCGAAGGGCAATAAGGGGCATCCCATCATGTACATGCCAGAGGCCGAAATTCTGGCCACCTGCATAGGGGGCTAGTGATGGGTATAGCCGAAATGGGCTAGCCTCAAAGGTCATCAAAAGTCTAAAATGACGGTCAACACTTTAACGACCCAGTTGGAAAACAGGTCCAAGAGCTAAAAGGCCCAGGAAGGTTAACGTCGGTGTTGACCGTCCGGGTGGCCAACGCGCACACAGGCGGTAAACTTAAACGTTGACCATCTGCACATTACACGTTGGGCCCAAAAGAGGTTCTTCTACAGTAATGGGCTTGGTCCATTCAAGCCCACGATCCATCAGACGACCAGCAACGGCTCTCCTGGCAATATCCACGATCTTTGCCGGTTTCCAAAATGGATATTGACAAAATCGGCGCCCTTCATGTAAGGAAGGCGCCAGATTTTTCCAATCTCCTGCCAACTGGGGATTCCAACAGTAAAAAATACCAAAGGAAGGTGAGCTATTGGCCGCCACAGAAGGAAACTACCTTGCTCTGTTTGGCAACTGGTGTTTGCTCCAAAAGACAAGCCCGCCAAGGATAACTGAGAGAATCATTCCTTCCAAAGGAGGAAGATCACCCCTTTAATCATAAATAAGCCCCTTGAATTATCATTCGGAGCATGCTCTCAGTTACCTACATTCTCTGCTATTGAAACTCTCTGAATTACCAACACTTTTTACTGCGCATACACGTACACGAGCAACCCAAAAAACCTAAGGCATACAAGCACGCCTCTCACAACCGCTTACGACCTCCCCACCTTCCAGATTCAAGAAGGCCTACTCGTCTCTCTTACATCTGGAAAAAAACACACACACACACTCTCTCTTTCTCAATTTACAGTTTCAATAACCTTCATATCTTTCGAAGGCTATTTACTGACTTGAGCGTCGGAGTGTTTTAGATGGGATAACTTTTCGCCGACACGTTGACCTCTTGTTCTGTTTAGTGGTGTGCAGGATCCAACTCAGGGAATGGAGTCGGAACCAGGAAAAGCGAATCGACCCGAATCTGTTCAAAGTTCGGATCCAGAGACGCATTATTATGTATTATGACAATATAGAGTATTACAATACATATTATCACTATTTGATAGCCTGCTTATCTAACTAGAAAAAGATAATGTCATTCCAAGATCACTAATGGGACAAACGACTAGAGAATGGACTAAATGCTACTAAGATGTGTGTTGGGCATAAGTTAAAATAAGATTGATCTGATTTACTAATATATGGGCTCTTAAGCAATAAACCTATGAAGAGGTATGAAACACTCAAATTGTTAGGCCTACATCAGGAAGGCACCTGATCTAACGACTCAATTATCGAGTAGTTGAGTGACTGAACAATAAAGAATATAAAAAAATAAAGTTTCAAATGATTATATAATCAGTCAAATAGTTATAGCTTTCAAACGGTGAAATGAACTGAAGAAACATAATAACTATTTATCTAAATGAAGCAATCAGTTAATATATTTAATGGATATTAACTAAATTTAGAATATATTAAATCGCTAAACTATTCAACTTCTAGAAAGAATAATAGCTCAGATGATGAGTAGTTATCCATTTTTATGTAATCATTACTGATTGTTAATACAATTACAATTACAGCTACTACCTCTGAAAATGGAAAGGAAAAAGAGAAAAAGGAAAAAAAATAGAGCAATCCGAAGAATAAGTATGGAGCTTTACCCCCTTATAACTTAAAAACTCCGTAAATTTTGGAGCCAAATCTTCTAATTTTTATTTTTTATGGTACCAAGTCCTCCATATTCCACTTTCTATGAAGCCAAGTCCTCAACTTTTTCTATTTTCATACATTCTGGTTTCATTTTTTATTTTTCTAATTTCTTGAAAAAGTTATTGACTTAATTGTCAAAAGATATATCAGGAGTGAGTTCCATATCATTTAAATTCTTGTCGATATTATAGTATGTATAATCCGAATTAGAGATTTGAAAGTCTAACTTAACTCAATTTGAAATATCATCCTGGTTTGACGTACGCATCATTTGGCCATCTGTGGGAACAAAATCAAGCCAATTGTTTTTGCCTGGATTACAACCACACTTGCTTGAAAACATTTCTTCTCTTTAGTAAATTAACAAAAAAATTGTGAACACAATAACATACAGATAATTTTGTGGAGGATGAAACTTACCAGGAGAGTTTTAAAATTTTCATGCTTATTCATTATGATGTCACGTAACCATGAATGTTTAATTAATACACCACCTAATCATAAATGCTAAAGTAATTTATGGGGTATGTTTACTCGCGGTTTTATTTTTTCTTGTTATGAATTGTTATTCAAATCATAATAACAGTTGCTTTATTTAAGAAGCATATAAAATATTAGAAAAAAATGAGGTTAAGTTTTAAAACATAACACCATAGTTATTTAGTTTTGACATAAAAGTCATGTGCACTAATAATACATGAACAATATCACGCATGTTCGATCATTGTCAAATCATTTTGTGAGTTATTAAAAGAAATATAGAAGTCATACATTACAAAAATATCTCCTCAATAGCAAAACTCTTGACTCTTATTAATTTTTTGAGTCTAAAGAATATTTAGTATCACTTTGTAGGTTTGTCTAAATTCTTAGTGTATGACTCCATTTATAAAGAATATAAATTAGATAATTATAGATATATTATAGTAGGAATAAACTCATACCACAAATCCAATTAAAAGGATTCAAATTGTCCTTGCTAATTGTACTAATATATACAAATGCTATTACAAAGGCCAGCACTTCACTCCCAAGGCCTCTATGCCTCCGCCATGTGTCAAATTTTATCTGCATATGAATCACAATTTCTTTCTCAACTGAAAATAAATAAATAAATAAATAAAGACCCAACACATTCCATGAAGTAGGCTTATCAGGACTGCTCATTAAAGATCAATTAATAAAATATGGGATGGACTTGCCATTCCCATAATGTTTGATATCATTTCTTTGAAGGTTCTTGATATCTTCGCATTCTTTTTCAATTTGTGCACCAACCTTGGGATGCTTTACCGCCAACCCCATAAGGTTTCAAGATCTTGTTATTGCAGCGTGTGCTCATTTGTACGATTGTTAAATATATGCCTTCAGTCAATGTCCTTATTGCTAAGGTTTTCCATTTTCAAAAAGTTGGCATGCGACATCCTACATGGTTAGGAATGGGACAAGATATAATTTGATGGGTACGGTCGTCAATAGGCCGACCCAGAGGCAAGGCCCACGGACGAGCGGAGGGCCCAGAGGATTGTGGCCCACAGCTCGCTCTTGAGAAGGCCTAGGACCAAGTAGTAGAGTGGTTAACCGAGACCGGTCGACCTGGGACCGACCAGCTAAAAACAGGCAATTGGGGCCACCTCACGACACCATGTACATGGGAAGAACTTGCCAAAATTGCCCCAAGACTCCTCAATGGACATCCCCTGAATATTGTCTAAGATCGCACAATCTCTCCCAAAATGGCAATGACGATCCAACAAATCACTTCCAATGACAACTGCCATAACTGCCTCCTCCAACATTGCCAGAAGAAGAAAGGGATCTTCTCAACTGGCCACTGTTGTCATGATGGGCACCCCCAATCCCCGTAACAACCTGCCAACTCTGCATGAAAAGTCATCAGCCAACTTTGGCGCCCAAGCAAGGTTAAGATGGCTTAAGCACTATAAATACCCCCTCGGTCTCAGGGGCAGGGGACATGTACCCTGGTAAGCCTACAGAAGAACGATTCTCTACCCAAAAAGCCTCCAAGAAATCACTCATAGCTCTTATACTCTCTTTGTCTCTTAAACCACTCCCCGTCAAGTGTACCACCGTCTCTAGGCCACTCCCTATCGAGTGCATCTCTATCACCAACCCGTTCCCTGTCGAGAGCACCATCGTCTTCAAGCTACCCCCCGTCATGTGCACAACCTTCTCCTAAATCCATCCCTCAATTGGACACACCGAAACACTCAATCTCCAAACCCACGTATCGTCCACACACTCATTCTTGCATCAACACATATTTCTATCTATTTGAGATGGATTTCTGACTTGAGCGTCAGAGAATATACCGAGGAATGAGTCCTATCAATCCTATGACCTCTCATTTGTTTAGTTGTAGTATGCAAGATCCAGACTCTCAAGAACGAGGACCGAACTCGCTTTAATTTGACTCGTTGAGGAAGATAAAGTAGCTCCCTAATCCGTATAATAATTCAAATTCAGAGAATGCATCATTGATGCTGTCAATGGAAAATGACTGAAAAACCTAACCACCATCATCACAGAAGTAAATATGATCGATTCCTGGGTTCAAGCTAGCGCTCCGGCAAAGGACATTAACTCCCATGGAAATGACCCCTCCCTGGGTAGCCATGTGGATGAGCACCTCGTGCTGTTCATGCGAGCACTCACTGCCCAGATGGACAACAACTCCCAAATACTTTAGACCCTCCACACATACTAGGGTGAGGATAGGCCAGGTGCTCCTTCCTTCACCTCCCACACCTCAGCTTCAAAAAGGAAGTGCCAGAAGAAGAAGCACCTGGCTAGGAAGACACAGCGGCCTGACGACCTCAAAGCCTGAGCAACTTTGAGAGACTGGGCTCAATCACGACTAGAGGGCTGGCTGGGTCGCGAGATGCAAGATGAAAGCCCGAAGAGGTGGAATCCTCACTCTTCGGCGACGACTGAAGGCCTCCAGTCCAGGTGGAAAATTCGTACAACACCAAATTGGCGAGTGCTAGTAGCCATCTAGCCTAGCGCCAATCGCCAAAGCACTTAGAGTTGAGAAACCTACCTCAATGCAAAAAGGACCGTGACCCCTCTTTGAATGGAGGATAATGTGGAAAAGATGTGACAGCATGTGTTCAGAGGAAGCTCCGAGAGGCAACCATGGATTTCAGGAGATTGTTGTTCACAATGGAAATCCAGATACGACCTCTCCCTCACAAGTTTGAGATGCCGACCATGAAGCCCTCCCTACGATGGGAGCACTGATTCTATGGTCCATTTGAACCACTTTCACATCCTTTTGAGCTTTCATGACCTAAATGACTTCCATGTGCCTCTACTTTCCTCTGACTCTCAAGGGAAATGCCTAGATCTAGTTTTACCACCTATAGTTGAATTCATTCTTGATATTCTAGAAACTAGTTGACAGCTTCTTGTGATAGTTTGCCTCCAATCGATGGGAGGAGAAGCATCCTTGGTACCTTGCCCACATCAAGTAGGGGCTAAATAAAAATCTGAAGGGTTTTCTAGCTTGATTCACCACCGAGGCTCGGTGGATTTTGAAGTTCACTGACGAAGTGAAGTTAAATACTTTCATATCGAATCTAGAGTTGGGCAAGTTTTTCAAACGTTTGGCCCACAAGGACTCTAGACCTTCCGTAAGGCCGAGGCCATCACTTGTACTTACATAGCTATGGAGGAGACCAATGAAGCAAAGAGATTAGAGTGCGTGGACCACTTTTGGCAGGAGTAGATGAATGGGAAGAGAAGGAATAGGGACCACATCAACTTCTGCGGCCCCAGAAAGTAACCCAGAATGGAGTCGGGATCTCAAAGGAAATTCAGACCTTTGAACCTGACCTCTCTGAATGACTCTCGGACTAAAATCCTCATGCAGATGTGGGACAAAATTTTTTTGATATGGACAAAACTGACCAAGAACCCATAGGGAGGAAATCAGACAAAATATTGTCACTACCATTGACCTCCGAGTTATAGTATTGAAGACTATCGGACTTTATAGAAGGAGATTGAGGATCTCATTCAGAGGAGGCACCTCACCGAATTCCTATAAAACTTAACGTAGACCCCCAACGGAACAGGTGAAGAAGGGCAAAGTAGTAGCAGTTGAGAAATTGAGTCATGGCCGAGGTGGTCAACATGGTGGTGACCTGGCCATCCAAGGACCACCCCCGGACCGCTACAAAATAGATGCTGCCAATGAGAAGCTTAGGGTAGGAGTTAGAAATGATATCATTAAGTTTAGTAACAATGATATGGCATATGTGATAGCTCCCCATTTTAATTATCTGGTTGTATCCATACTCGTTTTAGATGGTACGGTTGATTACTAGTTAAAACGAGTATTTATTAATAAAGAAAGTTCACGATTTGCTTTACATTGATGCATATTTTAAGTTGGGCCTAAAATGGAGTCAACTAAAATTGGCCGAGGGAATTCTTTATGAATTGGATAATGAGTAAGTGCCTGTTTAGGGAACAATCCAACTAGAAGTCACCTTGAGAATGTACCCCAGGTCGACATCCCATATGCTCACATTTTTGGTGATCGACCTATCTTTGTTTAGAATGCCATCTTGGGCAAACCCTACCTAACATTGTTTGGAGTCATGACATTAATCTCACACCTAAAAAATAAAATTTTCTATGGCATGCCACGTCAAAGAAGTTCTGGGTGACCTTGTCATTGGCCAAAAGTGTTACCTATCCTAAGTTACTCAAGCAACTCCGGACCGATCAATCAAGGACTTCAATCACTAAAATGAGGCAACTTTGTAGCAAGCACAGTCTAATGAAACAATAGAACACATTCCTTTGAACTCTAGCAACCTAGAGAGGTGTATACAAATCGGGGGGGGGGGGGTCACTTGCCGGACCTTACCTGACCAACAAATCATGTTCATCTGGCAAAACTTCGATTTTTTTGCATGGACCCCTGCCAACATGTTGAGGATTCCAACCAGAGTAATGATCCAAAAGATGGGCTTCGATCTCGGTCACAAGCCCATTAGGTAGAAGTGGAGGAACAATTTCATTAAAAAGCTCATTGCTGTCCACAAGGAAGTGAAGAAGTTGCTCGTCACCAACTTTATCATAAAAGTCCAGTACCCAAATTGACTCTCAAATGTGGTCCTTGTCAAGAATAATAATGAAAAGTGGTAGATGTGCATCAACTTCATTGATGTAAATAAGGCATGCCTAAATGACAACTTCTTATTGCCCAGAATTGATTTCCTGGTGGATTCCACATCTGGACATGGGTCATTAAACATCATGGATATTTACTCAGATTATAACCAGATCTGAATGAGTCTCGATGATAAAGAACATACTTTTTTATGACAGATCAGGAGACATATTGCTACAATGTTATACTCTTCGGCCAAAAAATTGCGGATGTCACATACAAGTGACTCGTAAATAAAATGTTCAAGGCTCAAATTGGTCGGATTATAGAGATGTATGTAGATAACATGCTCGTCAAAACTAGAACTACCGACGACCATATCCGCGACCTCAGTGAGGCCTTCGGAGTACTCTAAGAGCTCAAGATGAAATTAAACCTAGCCAAATGCATTTTTCGAGTGCCTCTAGAAAAATCTTGGGTTTCATCATCTCTAAATGAGTGATTGAGGCAAACCCGAACAAGATAAAGGCAATTATAGATATGAGCCCACTGTAGACTATGAAGGATGTTTAGAGGCTCATTGGAAGACTTTTAGCACTCTCTTACTTCCTAGCAAAATCCATAAAAAATACCCTCCCTTCTTGAAGGTTTTGAGAGGGACGAAAGTGAACAGTTTTCAATGGACAACCAACTGCAAGGCTACCTTCCAAGAGTTGAAGGAATATCTAGCTAGTTCTTCCCTCTTGACATCGCCGGAAGAAGGCGAGGAGTTGTACCTGTACCTAGTGGTTTCAAACGTGACGATTAGCTTGGTCCCGATTCGGTAGCAATTGAATGTACAATGGCCGATATACTACGCTAGTAAGACTTTGGCGGACACTGAGACACGTTACACACATGGCCAAAAGATTGCACTGGCGCATGTCCATTCAGTCAGAAAACTGTGGCCTTACTTTCAGGCACACAAAATCATGGTCTTAACCGACCAGCCTTTGAAGAGAATCCAGCAGAAACCCAACAT
This sequence comes from Nepenthes mirabilis, assembly GCA_025585075.1. Classification (NCBI taxonomy): domain Eukaryota; kingdom Viridiplantae; phylum Streptophyta; class Magnoliopsida; order Caryophyllales; family Nepenthaceae; genus Nepenthes; species Nepenthes mirabilis. Next base: position 27,114 of record JAODPA010073192.1, read on the forward strand.
GTCCGCATTGCTAATCAAATGGGCCATCAAATGTGGTGAGTTCGACATAGAGTTCAAATTGAGACCGGTCATTAAGGGTTAGGCCTTGGTGGACTTCTTTATTGAAACCACAACCATGACTCTGGGCACCATTGGTCTTGAAGGAGCTGCCCACTAACTAGAGGAGGCTCCGACCTGGGCCGTACATGTAGATGGGTCATCCTCGCAAGTTGGTAGTGGAGTTAGAGTGGTCCTGAGGACCCCGATGGGTTGGAGATAAGGTACTCGTTGAAACTTGAATTCCGAGCCACCAATAACATCGTCAAATACAAGGCCTTTGTGACATCCCGCATTTTCTGCCAAACATCCGGCAAAGTCTTATCTGTAATATGGACGTCGGCTAAAATATAAAACATGTATATTAACTCTACACAACAAATATACAAAATTCTACACGGCAAAATCCATCACAAAACTGCTTTGTTCAACTAGAAAACCCAACCGGTACAAGCTCCATCATCTAGACAATCGCATGGAATCCAAAATTTGCCACAATTAATAACACGTGGCACCGACGTCATAACTCTAGTATGACGATGGTTCAAACAAGATACCACTAGGTGCATTTTCAAACCATAAAACCTGTGGAAGCAACTATACGCATCAATCAGCAGAAGCTAAATTATAAAACTCCATCATCATTATTAATACACATGATCATCAAAATAATAAAAATGCTCCAAAATAAATAATTTCATAACTAAGACTTCAAGCTATTCTCCGGTGTTATTGAGACTCCGACTAACAATTATCTACTCGGCTCGATTAGGTGCAGGCCTATGCTACTCTAGAGACAAGAAAGTAGCAAGAGTGAACTGAAATCTCAGCAATCGTAATATATATATATACATTCAAGAACATGTATAATTTTATATTCGAAATAGAATAATACATATATGAAAGACGAAAGTGAATATGAGATTTAATTCATGTTTTTAGGAGGAAATGCTTTTATGATTCATTCCATATTTCTTTGGTTCATTTTCTTATTATTTCCTTAATTATCTGTTCATTGTTGGAAACTTATTTCGTTGAGAGACCCGAGCCAGTAGGCCTTACTAACCAAAGGAGCGGTCAGTCGTTGCATGGATTGTGTTTAGTTCACACAATCTAAGGCCATCGTCCTCCTATTCTCAACCCAGATGGGGGCTGTCTACATATAAATCCTATAGACGGGGCCATAGCCATAGGCCACAAGTGGCATTCATAACAGACAACGCCTTTCACTACAGTATATTAAAACTTGATAAAGAATATCACCCGCTCCAATAAGCGGTCTAAATACACGGAAAGAGTAATTCTGAAGTCTCCATCGTAATATTAGTGGCAGGCCAAAGTATACTGTCCAATTCTCTCGATCCACGTTCTTAGTTCTTATTTCCTTAGGGACATTATGCTTTTAAGCTCATAATTCTTTATTTATACTTCTTCGTTCCCACTCTACCAGGGAGCGTTCATAATTCATCAGTTCTTTTTCCTTTGTTTCGGAGAACAGTTTATCAATTATCGCTTAATTACAGAATATTCCTTTTTGGTTCCTTTTTCATTTAACATATTCATGTTTATATTTCCTTAATCATCGTGAGCTTAGGTCCTCATGTGTTCATAGTTTATACATAATATTTCTTGAAATTTAAAAGGATTATGAAATCCCTTTTTGATCATACGAGACAGAGTTCTCAAAGTTTCTGATCGTTAATTCTTTCGCAAACAATTCATAACATGATTTTGGAGCATTTGAATTATTATGTTCATAATACGTGCATAGTTATTACATGATTGAAATAATTAAGAAATTTTTACCATATTATGCCATTCGTGTCTTTGGGGCTTCCGGATGATAATTTCCCTCATAATTGCGTGTATCATAATTTTCAGAGCTAAATTCACGCATAATCATGATTACTTTCTATAGGTCCATAAAAGGGCACAATTAGGATTCCGGAGAATATAAAACCTTACAAAACTACCAATTTGATCATCAAATGGGTAAATTGACTTATTCATGGTGCGGGTATTAACATTCCAGAGTCAATTTATCTATAAATCTCAATTTAATCGGTTAATGCCTCCAGGCCATGGGATTAAGGTTCCCTATCCGAAAACGAGTCAAAACTACAAATTCGAGTATAACATTCACACAATCACTTGCCCATGTCATGGGTATCGATTCTCTAACTCCAATTCATGATTTAAACCAAATATAATTGATCGAACGTGATACGGATACACCCTAGGATTCTGACGAACGAGTTTTCACATAAAATCACACAATCGGATATTCAATCGATAAATTAATTTATAATAGACTTAGATAATAATATTTTAGTCCCAAATTAGGCAAAAGTCCTAAACATTCGTAGGTAAAAAATGGGCTCGGGCACAGGTAAACAGTACCCGCGCGGAAGCTAGGGTCTTCAAATTGCGATACACTACTCTGAATTTGATATTTGGACATGATTTTGATATATTATCATATTTAGGTTATGGGCAATGCAATATATAAATTTATTCGGGTATTAGAATAAGGATACCCGAAAAAAATGGAATAAAATTGCATGAAAATGAAAAAGGAGAATATAAATGCACTTGCCTCCACTAGATCTACAACTTTCCCAACTAGCTTGAAATCGAAATTGGACCTGAAAGCCTCAATTTTCCCCTCTTCTCCTTCGCGTGGTTCCTCATTGCGCTAGACTTCTGCAGCTGCTGCCGCTGCTCCACCACACCCACTAGCTGGTCACCGCCACGCACGGCTGTCACCGGTCATAGTCGAACAGTGCGCCGCCTTCGCCGACGCAGCTCTCCGCTCTCTCTCCTCTTTT